>CAJNSZ010000173.1:19181-115388 GCA_905329745.1 Rotaria sp. Silwood2 | reverse complement strand
CGGTGGGGGGGGGGGGGGGGGGGGGGCGGGCGGGGCCTCCTTAACTGCCGAGGCGAAATCTTCTTCTTTTCAGCACATTAGACATGACTCAAGTCAATTACACGTTCTCTACACCGAACCATCATTTAGACATGAGAAAGATTTTATCGAGATCGTGAAAATGTGAAAAATGTACTTGTGAAATTTGTTGTTGTTTTAACTCGATTCTCTTCAGGAGCTATAACAATGTGGAAAACAATCATTAACACCTGAGAATTTCCTTATATCGTCAGATTCATTAACTCTCAATTTATTAGCTGAGTCAAGATAGTTAAACGCCATTTAAATTCATCATGATTTTCTCTACAAAAGCCTAAAATTTACAAATAGTAGACATATCGTATAGAATTGCGTTCTGACATTTTCGAACTCGTGCAATTAGTTTGTAGAGATGAGATTGATTCCGTTCCAAAAGAACATGAAACAGTTTCATCTCTGCCAATCTGCTCGAATAGCAATCTAGTTCTTTTTTCTGTTACTCATTTAAGTATGAAGATATTTTTTAGAAATAAAAAAAAAATTTCAAGTATATAACACATTTTGATATTGGGATTAAAAAAATTCGAAACATCGGTTTTTTTTTCTATATTATCCGGAAAATTTTTCGAAACAATCCAGATTGTCCTGTGCAATAAGACATATTGTATTTTTCGGAATTTTGGAAGTGTTCTGTAGGATTCTATTTTAAAGTTATTTTTTTGTTTTACTTTTATATTCTAGAGAATATGTTGAATTACCATCGACTGATGCAGTAACTGATCTTTCATCATCAATAACAACAACAATAGTAATTAATACAGAAACAGTTTCATTGGTGAATACTACTGACGATGGAAGATCTGAAATAGAGTCTTCAGCTGACATGAAATCAGTTGGAAGAGATTTTGCTCCAATGTTTATAATTTTAACTATTCTATTTATTCTTATACTTCTTGGTCTTATAAGTACAATATACAATCAACGTGATTTATTATTTCGTCGTTCTCATCGACGTAATACAGACTCTATTTATTCTCAATTAACTTCTGCAAATGAATTTGATTTAAATTGAAAATAAATATTGAAAAAAAAAAATAATTCAATAGAGTTTTGTATGATCTAATATATTTACAAATGAGAATATACTTCAATACTATTGAACCTCATCAAATGACAAAAATAGAATAGATGAGAGAAAAAAAGAAAAGAAAGAAAAACATCTTTGCATACTCAACTTATTAAAAATACTATTGTTTACATTCAATATTGAGGGTGCTTGAAATGAAAGAGAATTTGAACTATGCATAACAATGTTTATATGAAATGATTTTTTATTGGCTAAAATGAAGTTTTCGTAGAATAAAAAGAACTTCTTTCTTTCAATATATATATATATTCGTTTTTTTTCTTTTTTTGTTGATTTCTAATTTTACTTGAAGATTAAATTCAATACTTATTCTTTTTTTCTTTACTTCTCTTGTCTATTTATATAATACCAATAAAAATAAAAACATATAACTAAGAATAAAAAAAAAAACGAAATAGAGAATAAAGAGAAAGAGACTTTTGTTTCTCTTGTCCGTTTTATTATGGCGCGAATGTTAATATTCCATTCTCAGCAATACAAATTACTTTAACAGTCATATGTATCTATTATAGAACATTGAATTTATTTTATTTAACAAACTTCATAACGAATAGACAATAACAATCATACCAAAAGATTAATTATACTATCGAGTAAACAATATTAAGAAGTATTTTAATTCAAAAATGATAAGAACAAAATAATACAATAGATAAGTATTCAAACTGAAAAGTGAGATCATGCTTTGTTTTTGTTATAATTCTTTAATGGAAAGGTATCAAAATATTAAAGAAGATTCATTTAGACTCAACTTTTCTCTTCTTTCTTACTAATTGTTTAAAGTGTTAGAAAGAGAAGCACTCGTTTTCAATTTCATTTATATTTGTTACTAAGTGGTTAATGTCATTGTCATTCTTTCTCTTATTCACATGTAGTAAAAGTTTATTCGCAATATTCTCGATAATCTCTTGAAAGATCAGTAGTTTATTCGAGTTAAATTTTCAAACACTTCGCTCTCCATTCATTCCACTGTTATCTATTGAAAAATCATTTTATATTTTCATTTTAATTAATATTTTAAATCATTACAAGCACATTAGAGTGGAAAATATATTTTTTCTACCGTAATACAATTTTTTTTTTGCATAGTTAATTAAACATCAATAAAAATATATGATATACAAGTCATCTTTTGAGCACTGTAAACAAAAAAATTCAATTTCTAGATCTTGTAAAAAACCATGAATTATATTCTTATGGTTATACGTTATCGTAAAGCAACATATATTGGTTTAAGTACTTCATTTACTCGAATTTTTGTTCAAGTTTGTTATCTACCTATTGCTAGACGAAATATTCAAAACTATTTTTAATTTTGATATGTATGTTTTCATTATTTTTGTTTTTTTTATCTTGAAAATTTTTATTTTTATTTTCAGGAATATTTAAAATTATTATTATTAATTAATTTTACGAACTGGATAATCTAAACAATGTTTGGATATTCATCGAAGAAGACGAAAGTAATGAAAGACAACAAATAAAACAATCAAGTAAGAATTATCAATCTGCATATACCTGCATATGCATATTTTTGAATATTAAATTTTTGCAATACAACTGAACAGACTTAATTGCCTTTTCATTGTATGAATTTTTTTTCAATAGAAAATTTCTTTCTCATATGTAAATTAGTGTAGACTACTTCCTATACTGATTAAAACCAGACGTGAAGGACAAATATTTTGCATACATATATATAATTCAGGGTTAACTTCTTTTTTTTCTATAGTTCAATGTTAATGTATAATTATTGACTCGATTAAGTAATCGAGAAATAATAATAAAAAAGAAAAAAGATACTTTTATTTGTATCTATTTCCATATTGTTACATACACAAATTAACATAAACTATGGCATCTAATTTGAAAAGATAAGTTTTTCTTTGAATTTATATTCAAATTAATATTTTAAGAATTGAGATAAGATAAGATGAAAGTCAATATCATTTATTTTCTATTTTACATAGCTAACAACAATCAACTTTTATTTCATCAAATAATTTCTTTTATGTTCATACAATATGAATTAGTCTCACATGTATATGTGTATTTGATATCTACGACAATAAAAAAAGAATGAGCTTTGAAGGTATGTTACTAAAGCTATACTAGACGATCAATGACTGATTTGATCAAATCGAAGCAAGCAAAAGACAGACATAAGGACATATAGACAATATATAAGGATTAGATCGGTTGAATATAAAATCGAGAAAAGACATGAATAGTTTGAACAGTTAGATACAAGAGTTTGATGAATACATGTAAAGTATCTTGTCTTTTATCTTAACTTGATGAACGATAACAATGACATTTTGACTATAATTATCTATGTTGTAAAAATAAAACTATCATAGAATTTTTTCTCTCTCCCTCTCGCTCTAATGACATTGAGACATATTTTATTTCGATTAGTATCATAAAAAAAAAATCTCTATATGAACTTGTCTCAACGATTAGTATATTGTATATCTCTGTGTGACTTTATATTCGTGACGATTTATTAGTATAAAGCAATTGTATTATTTAAGTGTGAAACTTTGTCCTTGTTCTCAGGATTCTTTTTCCTCAATCAAGGCTGCACTTTCATGTACTTATATACATAAAGGTGTAAGAATGATATTATCTTTGATCAATGTGTTCAATCAGTATTCGATGTGGTATGAAGGCTTAATCACGCATTTGTTCACACCTTGTCCTTTCCGATTTTAATAGCTTTTTTTTCTTCATAAGAAAAAAATAGCATGCCAACGTATAATCGAGTTTTGGTCGACTAAAACAACAGCAAAGAATAATATCTTACATGTTTCATTTCTTTTTTGTTTATTCAGTATCAAATAGTTGAAAATGTGACCACATGAAATGAACACATATGAATTATCTTAATAGCTTTTACATAATTTATTTACTTAGAACAAAATGCCATATGGTCATTAACGAATAGAACAATCATACTAATATATAGATATATTAGCTGTATCCTTGTATCCTTATGGATTTATCTTGTAGCTATCATTTTGTTGAACTAAGACAAGGACAATAAGAAAAATGCTTTAGCGAACATTGTTGTTAATTATTAGAAATAGAAACATAACGCATAATCCGTAATCTGTAGATTTTGTCGTAATAATAGCAAAGAATATTTGAGAATGGAAATAATTGAAGCGTATGTTTTTATTGTGCAAATAGATGAGAAAATCGAGGGTCCATCTGCTGTTTCTCATCATCATCATCATCACCATATATATATGTATATGGGCTATGGGCTATGCTTTATTGACATATCGATCATACTGTATATGTGTAGTGTATCCCGTTCAATAAATGTATACGTAATATCCTCTTCCTTTTTCTCCTTCAACTCTATGTCATTCTTTTTTTTTTATCCTTATCTCTTATATCGAATAACGCTCTGTTGCTTCTCCGTTTTTTTTTCTCCGTTGTTTCATCCATTGTTCTCTCTTATATGTATAAGTATGTAATCGAATAGTGAAAGCGACAAGCTCATCATCATATATTAATCTATAGTAAACGTTACACTATGTCTCTATTTCGATATTTGGAATTGATACCAGATGAAATCTATATAACAGGTAAATGAATAAATATGTGTTAGATCAGAAGAATATGAATAGTAACCAGTTGCTATTATGAATAATGTATAAAGGATGACATTTTTCATAGAGTAAAAAGTTTTAAATGAAACGAACTGTTTTCATTCTGACTTTACTGGAGTAGACTGTTCTTTTCAAGTGGCACGCATATAAAAAAGAAACATACACATAAACAACATTATTGATAAGTGAAATCATATGGATATACTTATTCTGTTTGTTTCGTTTTTCGTGCGTGCTTTCTCTTGCCCTAGGAGTGTCGCACATGTACATCAGACTGAGATTCTCTTTTACTCATGCGTACATCTTTTATGTGTATGTATACGCAATTTTACAAAAAAATTATTTCTTTTTTAAATCTTCCTGTCTTGTTCTTTTTTACTTGATTACATTATATACAACGACTTAGTATGCAAAAAAATAAAAAAAATAAAATAAAAACTTTCGATATAGAACAAGAAAAGAAAAAAAAATTGAATATAATCACTAGAAGTTGATGACTTCTTAAGTGTATGATGGACGAAAAAAAGAAATTTTGGATTATTTCTATTTGACAATATGCTATCAGCATCGATAAAAAAACAAAATATATAAATGAGAGAGAACAAAAAAAAAAAAGTTTCTTTTTTTTCGTTATTGTTTGTACATTGTCAGACATGCATTTTCAATAATAATGAATCGTATCGATCAAACAGCAGAAGAAGAAGAAGAAGAGGATCATGCTGATATAGCAACAATGATAGGTAAGGGCAACGCATAAAAGGAAAAAAGAATTTACACTTGTCTAATATTGACTCATATTGTCTCGTTGTCATATTACAAATCTTGAGCAAAATTTTCTTTTTTTCTTCTTTCTTGATTCGTAATAGGAGAGCTTTTCGTTAGATTCTTCTACATATGTATATAATTGAACATATGGTACAGAAGACCTTTACTTTTAGTTGATCAATTTTGTTCTGTTCGACCACCTCGAGAGTATCGTAATCACAACAGTAGTAACAACAACATTTGTTCAAGCAAACAAACTAGTGACGAGACTGATCCTACTAAATATCAAACAACGAATCGATCGACTTCTTTACCGGCACGACAGACGTTTTCTTCAATTAAAAACAATGAAGAAAATATAAAACAACGTCGACGATATGCAAGCAGTTCTAATAACAATAAGAAAAATCTAACCACTTCGTTAGTTACTTCATTTCTTCAGTATTTACGTAGTGAACTAAGAGCAACAACGAATGAAAATAATAATGATTATCAAAGAATTCAAAAAAAGGTAAAAAAAAAAATACTTTTCTTATCGGCACTTTTCTTACCTTATTAATCGTTTTAAAAAACATTCTTTTATCGATATATGCACTTTACTTGGTTTATAGAAAAGAAAGAGAAAATAAAATATTTATATATTTAAAGATCCTTTCACGAGTTTTTTTCAATCAAGAAAAATTACCAATAATTTATTTCTCGTTCTTTTCTTTATTTCTTCTTCATTCTTAACTACCTCCGGTTTCAACTTGTAGAAAAAAAAAAGAAAAATTCACCTTACTCTTTTTCTGTCAAACGGATACAATACAAATTGATCGTGCTTATGCGATTTGGATCTCTAAAAAGGAATACACTTTTATGGTTGTTTCTTCATTTCTTTTTTACATCAACATCCATCTCATATGCTGATTCTATCATTCATTCTTTTTGTGGAACCAATAATTAAAAAGTTTCTTTTCTTTTCTTTCTCATGTGTACATATATTCATATAGAAATCATCTGAAAGTAACAACTGTTTATCTCAAGCACTTTATTTATCAAATCATTTTTCTCGTCAACAATATACAATTCAAATGTCATCATCATCGTCGTCATCAACTGCTTCTTCTCAATCATTAGATATTAGTTCAAGAAAATTATCAAATGAAAATTTATTAAAAAATACATTTGATAATAATCCTACTAATGATGATAATGAAATTTTAACATTAATTAATTTACTTATTTTACGTGTTGAATGTTTAACTAATGATAATACATTAGTTACGAAGAAAAAGAATGAAAAAATGTCTCCACAAATTAAAGAAATTGATCAAAATTTAATTGAATATCTTTATTATCTTTTTAATAAATTTATCAATGAAGATTCAGATTCAAATACACCTATAATAAATAAAGCAAACTTTGTTAATGTTTGCCAAACAGTAGTACGTAATGGTGGTTTAAATATACCATCATCAACATCACCTAATCAATCATTTTCGGAATCAACCATTACAAATGATAGTGATCAAACATTAATACAAACATCTGTACGTGAGTTTAGAATAGATACAAATGATATAACATCAAAAAATTCATCGATCAATGAACAAATTTCATCTGTACCTATAAACGATGACGAAACTTGGCTTGTTGTTGATTTAGAAGAAAATAAGTCAGAATATTCAACAACAAATTTTGATGAATCAAGAGTAAGGCGTTTTTTGTTTTTCTTTTTTGTTCTTCTCGCAAGAAGATGAAGAAAAAAAACGGCTAAAGAGAACAATTAAATGAGATAAGTCTGACAGACAGGTGCAATTTTTTTTTCTTTAAAATTCAATCTGACAAATAATAAAATCATTTCTCATAGAACTAATTTCGTTCCTGTATTTATCATATTCATTCGATCGACGTTTTTTCAATATGAAAGGGCGTTTCAATTATTTTCGGCATTTTGTATTTAAAAGAAAGAAGGTGACAGTCTAAGGTCGTCTGATATGAGCGATGAAAATTTATAAGCGTATATGCATAGATTTCTTTGCGATCAAAAAAAAAAAAAAACTTTGAGCAAACATTTGCGTATATTTGTCAATATTACCTCTTAAACGAGTCATATTACCCATGCAAATATAAGACAACGAGATAATCATCTCTTTAATGATATATCATAAATCTTCGTTTCGAAAAAAAAAGAAAAAGACCGTTTTTTTTCTCTCTCTTCAAACAGAATAATATATTTTACACATGAAGAAACAATTCGCTATTTTTAATACAACAAAGTAAAGCTGATAACAGTAAATATCAATATTCTGTTTCATTGATAAATTGTTCATTGCACGAAACCTTTAAGTAAAAACAAGTAATCTTATCTTTTTAGTTATAATTTTGACCTTTATAAATCAATTAATTTAATTCTCGCATTTGTCCTATGACAGTTAAAGTGTAAGAATAATAAAGAAATGCATAAAATTTTTTTTTTCTTGCATAGTTATTCACGCCTACTCGAACATGAGCAAGTTGCGTCATAGAGACAATTACCACCAAGAGCGTTACTTTTTTTCTCTTTTTCTCGGATATGCAAGAGCTAATAGTGCACACGAGACACGGTATATATAAAAGATAGGTAAAATATTATTTTTGTCTTGTTCTGTTCAAGTGTTTATTATCATCATCAACCTGCGATGACCAATTGTTACCAACGAATGAAAACTACTTTTCCGTTGAAGAGATAAAATCTTGTGCATCCGAATCATCGCAAAGTAATTATTATTCACCTGACTCATCATTAGATGATTTAGACAACATGCCTCATGAAATTGATGAAATTAATAATCATAATCATAATCATAATAATACATTATTTAATGAAGGTAAACATGTTTTTCTTTTTTTTTTCTTTTTCTCTGCCGCATTTTATGCTTTTATGTATAATAACTGCACATCTTTCTGATCGAAATACATAAGAGGCAAAGAAAAAAAATATAGTTTATATGCTTTCTTTGAATAAGAGGTAGAAATAAAAGAGAAAGAAGAAGAGAAAAAAAAAAGAGGAGAAGCACATTTGTGGTTTGATCATGTTAAGACTATTTCAAAAGACGGTCAAACAAATTCGTGGGTGATCAAAAAAAAAAATAAAACAACTATTTTCTTTTATTCTTCTTATTCTATATTAAATAGAAGGATCATCTTCATCATCTTCGTCATCATCAAATGAACATGTTTCAAATAATACTAATGTCATTATAGAAGCAATAGATACTACAAGCAATAACAACATTTGTATAGGATTAACTAATGATTGTAGTACTAATAGTAGTAATAGCAATAGTAATGAACAAGTAGCATCATCAACAATGGACACAACTGAACAGATGACAACGAATTTAAATGATAAAATGTCTCGACGTGAACGAAAAATGCAAGAACGTTGGACAATAACAACCAAAAATAATAAAAATACTAATGAACAATTACCAGCAAAAACATTTTTAGGTGTGGAATTTCCTCCAATAGCTGTACTTAGACGAAAATTTTCATCGTCACCACCGTCAAAACTGAATCCATTACCAGTAAAAAAGAAAGATTACTCAACTGTCAAAACAAAAGTATTGTCAACTCACGATGAAATAAATAATCATCCATTACACGATAATATTGATAAAACAAATGAACATATTTCATCAACACCATTAAATCGCTCAATGTCATTACAAAATCAGGTTAGTCAATTATATTTAATAGTAAATTGAAAATACTTTCCAATGTTAATCGATAGACATTTAAGCAAATGTCCTCAATAGTTGCTTCCTAATATGAACACAAAAAAAAAGAGAAACACAATTATTCTAACCTTGCTATTCGAGTGACATCACTGAGTGAAATCCTATTTATGCATCTATCAACACTTCTCAGTTCAATTTTTATAACTTATAAAAAATATCTAATTCAGAAAAAAAAAATATTATCATCATGAATAGATAGACTACAACTCTTATTTTTGGTGTAGTAAGTTATATACTTTAACTCTTAGATAAATTAAAGCAACTACCCTTAAGCGTTGTGTTTAATTGATAAGAGTTCGCTTCTGACTTGTTTAGAACTTCGTATAATGATAAGACTGAATACAAAGAAAAACAAAAAAAAATAGATTTTTTTTCTTTTTGATATTGAAAGAAAAGAGTATTTTTTTAATATAATATTATTAAAGGTTTAATATTTCTACATGATCAAGATTTAACTTATTTTGACAAGTAAAACATTTTGTTAAGCCGACAAGAAAACAAATGTATTAATCGTATTTGTTCTAGTTGATAAATTTGATTTGTCATATGTCTACTTGTCAATGATCATTTATTATTTGAGTCATAAATTTTTAACAATTTTAGTTAATTTTAAATTTTGTTCGTTCATTTGAAGCCAAATAATCTTGTCATCAACTTGACCGATTCTTCACTCGAGTAATACCGCTTGCCCTATGATTGTTTGTCTAACGACATACACATACAGAGAGAAAGTAATTCTTTTCTCTTGGCTACTACTAAAAGTCATTGTTAAAATGAACCATTTTTTTGATTCCTTTCTCTAATGTGATGATGGACGTAATACGAAAAAAAAAAAACTAAAAGATCAATTATGTATTTAAATGTATATTCAAGTATATATTTTCATATTTTCAGGAGACTAACACATCAATAACGACAAACCTAGTGGACCAAACGAAACATGATCATCAAGTGCCTGATTTACAATCGAATGGTAAACTGATTTGTAATTATTTGTAAAATAACAAGAATATAACCGAAAGAAACAAACTTTTCCCTTCATCACTATCAATTATAATTCCATTACAAACGAAAAAGGTTTCTATTTGTGTGAGAAGAAAGGAGGTGAACAAATTCTTTTTTTTTTAATTTTGCTCTTTTCATGTACTCTTGTCTCGAAAATGAGATGTCATCAATCGACTAGTTGGTCGCTTCATTGATCACTATCGATCTCATTTATGACATATGACCAAGGATTGATCATATACTTTTCTATATATATATATATCTACACTTTTTTTTTCTCATATATTGACATCATTACTTCATTTAGATACTTCGTCACTACTAATTTGCAATGATAGTAAAACTAATGATGATATACAACAATCACCAGCAATTATATCAAATTTATTAACGGACGAAAAAATTCCTATTGAAAATATGAAAATAAAAACGAAACCAGATTTAATAGAATATGAAAAAGAAATTAGTACAAATATTAATCATGATTTCGATCAACATGAACAAGCAATCATAAATAATAACAACAATTCAATTACGATAACTGATTCAATTCATACAAATTCACCTTCAACATCTTCGTCTGTATTATTAATGTCTTCTTCTTCTTCTTCTTCTTCTTCGTTAACAACAAATATAAATGAAGAAAAAATTATTGAACTTTTACCACAAGAAATAGAAGAAGAAAAAAAAGAAGAAGAATATTTTGACGACGACGACGACAATGTTCATGCAGAGAAAAAGAACAACTTCAATGTCGAACACAACTACTACCATACATCGGGAACAATATTAATAAACGATGAACCAACACAAGCAGTCTTGTTAGAACAAGAAAAAAAAGAAAAAAACGAAGAAGAAAAAGAAACAGAACAGCCACTACCAACATTAGAGCAATGCAACCATCAACATTTTCAAGATGAATCTTCAGCTAGAATTTTATCCAATAATTTAGACACAAATGTAATCATGTCAAACATTGATGATAATAATAATAATATTAATGAAGAATTATATAAAACAGTTGAAATTGAAGAAATACCCGATGAAGATGATGATCTATTAGAACAAAATAATCATTCAATTGAACCAACAGATTTTATTCTTACTGATGAAGAAATTAAAATACCACGACAATCATCTATAAAATCAAATAAATCAATTAAAAATGATTTAGAATTTCAATTGAATCCTGTTTTATCATGTTATGAAAAAGCATTTTCAAAAATTGTTGAAAATATTGATGATTCAATAAAACCTTTGAATATAACATCAAACGAATCACAAATACCATTACCAACAACAAGTCCTCAACGTCCTGAAGATGATCCTATTGCTTTACGTGCATTAAAACGTTTTGAACAACGTATGAATGCTGCTATGGCTACTAAAATTGGTAACGATGAAACAAGTTCATTAATAGCCAAAGGTAAATCATCATGGTCAGGTACACTATCCAATCAACGAAAATCACTTGAAAATGTTTTTAAAAATGATCAAACAGTACCATTAACTTCTACTTCACCTAATGAACAATCAACAATAACACCAACATCATCAGTATCTCCACGTGATACATTTATTCGACCACGTAAAACACTAATTGATGATATTGGAGTTAATTTTGGTTTGACACGAAATTTATCTAGTACTATTCAAAATAATTCAACAAATAAAGATAATCATAAAACAGAAGAACAACAAACGCCAATAGCTATGATAGAAAATAACGAAAAGCAAGGTGAGTATACACCTAACAGCTGCTTACAAAACGTTTTGAAGGTGTCAGATGAGTATCCATTTACATTTTTGGAATTAACATGAGTTAATAACATGAAGAATTGTATACCTTGTCGTTACAACCATTCTTGTCATTCTCTCTCACTCTCTCTCTCTCTCTCTCAGAGTATTGATTGAAGACCTACACTGCCATATTTTATGTATGACATAAGCAAAAGAAAAATTGAAAAGAAAACGAACACACAAGGATACAAAGCATTGAAAAGAGAAAGAAACTGACTCTATTGTACAGCTCAAAAAAAAAATATTCATATTCAGTACGAAAGTCTGTAAATCATTTTTTAAGATATTCATTAAAGTTTGGTCCCTTTCTTTTTACATTCATCGATTGATCAATAGCTACCTAAATTGAATAGATTGAAAAGACATTTGTTTAATGATTTGAAGAAAAAAAAGAAAGTAAGCGAGTACAAGCGCGTGTATATTGAGCTTAAAGCAACAGTAAAAGAGTTCATATTTGCTTTGTGCGGCGTTAGTCTTTTATCATAACCTCCATGGCAGCAACCGAATGTCTCTCATTCGTTTTTTTACGAATAGAAACGAAACAGAGTAATATGAGACCCTTGGCTACCATCAGTACTGCTAAAGATGAAAATAATAAATATAACTCGAATGAAATCAATGATTTCATTTTTTTTTCATTTAGTATAATTGTTGTGTGATCGACTTATAAAAAAAAAAATGTATAGCTGTAAGGCTTCTTATTCAGTCTTCTTATATGATTAACATTATTGTTTAGTTTATAAGAGGTTTTTTTTTTCTTATATGTTGTAATTTTATTTCAGCTGTTCCAAACGAATCAACAAAGATTATTGATTCTGAAGGTCATCAAGAACAAGAACAACAAATGATAATTAATTCATTAATAACAAATGAAAATGGTTCTGGTCATGAAGCAGAAAATTCAAATTTATTAGCTACTTCATCACCCAATAGTTCATTAAATACAGTGATTTCACACTCATCATCTGAACAACAAACATCACTTACACCATATCGTCTTCAACTTGAAGGTCGTCGCCGTTTAAATACACTTGAACGTATTCGTGATCGTCATGATAATCATGAATCAAATGATTCAACTCAACAATTTCAAAATAAATATACAGTTAAACCTGAAGAATTACAAGATCCAATTATTCGTCGTGCACTTGAACGTTTCGATGAAAAAAGTCGTTCGTTAGCACAAACAAAACCAATAAATTATGACGATATTCAAGATCCTATTACACGACGTGCATTAATGAGACTTGAAACAAATTTAAAACGTACTATACCACCAAATCCTGCAACAACATTAACATCAACAAATAATGATTCAAATGAAACATGGTATACAAATAGTTATACACTTGGCTCATTACAAACAAATAATGACAATCGTTTACCACGTTATCCTGATTCATCTTTATCATCAACATCATTTAATAAAACACCACATGTTTCCGTACATCAACGTTTTTGTTCAACATCATCATCTGATATGTCCGAATTATCTACAAATAATATGATTTCAAATAATGAACATGACATACCAATCATGCGTGTACCAACACAACCAATTTATGTCACTTCAAATAATCATCAACAACAACAACAACAACAACCAATTAGTGCACGTCAACGATCACATTCTGAAGATATGCTTTCATCAAGAGATGTATCCATGAATGAAATAACAAATCTTGATAATAATAATAATACAAATCAATTACAACGAAATTATTCATCCAATGAACTTCAACTTCAACATCAACAAGAACAGCAACAACAAGAAATATCACCATCAAATGCAATTACTTCAAATACAACTGATTTGCCATTACCGACTACAATACTTAAATCTCTTGATCCAAATTTTGTTCGTACAACAGAAGCATCTATTAATTATGTAACACCTACACAAACATATTCCGCATATAGTTGTGAATATACACGTCCACATCAAAATTCATTATTAACATCACCTAAATTAGAATTATCATCTCCTAGAAATTATCAACAACCAAATGAAAATGATATTCAATATTCAAATCCACCATCATCAGCATTCACACCTGTTCATCCTTCAACAAATAATTATTATCCTCAACAATCATTACCTATTTCATCGTATGCATCAATGTATACAGGGAATAATCTTAATCAAACACCTTATTCGGATGATCCAATGTAAGTTTAAATAGAATAAACTTAAGAACAACAAAAATTTTCTTTCTTCATTATAGCGTTCGTCGAGCACTTGAACGTTTTAATTCTCAAATGCAAAATAGTCTTATGAATATGCCACAATATAACGCAAATATGAATGGTACGCCTCGTCCAATATCTAATGGATATGCTGCACGTCAAGGAAACTTTGATTCATTCTACCCCACTGATCCTCCTCAATTTGATCCATGGGCAAATCTTAGTCATGCTATGCCACCAGCATCTAATACAAGTAGCGGTTATCAATCAATAATTGGACGTCGTCGACAACTACGTCATGATGATAATTATCATGATAATACAAGTGTTGGTAATGCTTATTCATCATTATTATTTGTTAATTCTCAAAATCCATATCCTATAACAAATAATCCTTACATGAATTTTCCTGATGAACCACCTGCAATTCCGCCACGCTTACATCGTGATGTTTATCGTGAACAACAAGAATATATATCCGAAAATGTTAATAATAACAATAATAATAATAATAATGCATATATTCATCAGGGATATCCAGCAATGCCAAATGGATTTCGACCAATAAGTCATGCATATATGCCATCAGATTCCTTTCATCAATTTCAAGATGATGAATATCTACGTCATCGTGCGCAATCAACATCAAGTACAACATCATCAGATAGTGTTCATCCAATACGTTTAACTAAACAACGTTTACCTCCAACATTTACAAGAACAAATGTACAACAAAATAAAAAACTTTTATCTGATGATCATTCAGAATTACCATCAGGTAAACAAACTCAAAAAAGAAAAAACAAAAACTAATTTCTTTTCATTTCCTTAGGTCAAACAACACCAAATAATGGCAGTGTAGCAGGTGATTCTGTATTTCATCGTCTTGCATATACAGCGACAAAATCTTCATTATCAAAATCAAGTTCAAATTTATGTGCAAATCTATTAAATAAAACTCCACAACATCAACAACATCAACAAAATAAATCAAATAATTTAAAACCATATGAAATTGATTATGATGATTCAAACAATATTCCAAATAAACAAGAATCAATATCAACATCAACAAATCTTACAAATAAATGTCAACGTTCAAGATCTGTTGATGGCCGTGCGCGTGTAAAAAATGCTCAAACTCGTGCTATTAATAATAATAATAATAATAATAATAATAATCATCATCATCATCATCCCAATCGTTCAATAAATGATTCTGATGATAATAATTCTACAACAGTTCCATCATCAAAATTTACATCAATGAATAATCGTCGTGATACTGCACCACCACCACGTATTCCTACAACACCACGATCAACAATAGCTGATCGAACACCATTAACTAAACGTGTATCAAGTGGAAATAATTTATCATATACAAAAAATCATCATGGAAATCGAACACGAAATTCAAATGGAAATTTAATTGATACAGATAATGATGAAAATTTAACATTTAATGATAATTATCAACCAAAAATAATTGATAATAAAACACGTACATCAATGTCTGTTAATCGTTATGCAACAAATAATAATAATAATATACAATCATCAGCATCAACATCATCTGTTAATAGTACAATGTCTCGTACCAAAGTTCCAGTACCGATATTAACAAGTCTTGATAAAAAAGATTCAAATGCATCTGGTACTGATCTTAACAGGTTAGAATTAATTAGACTAATTTTTTTTTTTGTATCTATTAGTAAAAGTTCTATTGCAAAAGCTTCTCTTAATCAACCTAAAATATCATGATAGACGTTCTTCAATCAATAAAAAAAAGTAGCTGTTAGCTCAATCCCTATGAGATTAAAATATGAAACATGATGTAGCTGTTGTTGCTAATCACAAGAGGATTATTTTATTATATCTAATCTGGAGTATATTTCTTCACTATCCTTTTACTAAATCCTCCAGAGATGCAGTAAGAAAGTAGCTCACATATTATAACGAGATATTATTAATCTATGTTCTTTAATCGTATATCAACAATGTCTGTGACGAAGGAACATTGATAAGGTGTCTGTCATGGTCTCTGTTAGACATCTGTCACGGTTTCTGCTTAACATTTGTCATGGTCTATCAGTGGGAAGGCAGGCGCAAACTTTTTACCCCTACTTCAACACTCCTATATGATGCCTTGGTAACTGAAAAAATGTTTCTTAATTGATCAATTCTTTGTCGTATGAGTTAGATTTACTTTAGGATAGTACTTAGTCAACTTCGCGCATTATGATTAATGTCCTGCAGGAACGATTTTTTCCCGTTCTGTTTCCCGTCGAAATCGAGAACGAGAACAATATTAAAAAGAAACATTCACGAAAATATATTTTTTATGTAAATATTCTCCAGACTTTGCTCTTTCAAACAAGTAATGTTGAATTCAATCAATTCAATGCTATATTGTTGAGAAATAGATTGGGACATTCTTTGAAACACTCGTGATTCACTTAAAAAAATAACAAATATCTATCAAAACAAAAAAATAGACAAGTTCATTGATTATTCATTAAATTGTAACTCAATTATCAAAAGTATTTTTTTTCTTTGTGATCATCATCCTTGAAAGGATCATTATTCAAATTATCTCGTTATATAGCATTATTATTTTCCGTTTCTCTTGAATGTTTCTGTTATTTATCGATGTTGTTGATGTGCTAGTCTTTTCAACTGATGAAGGAAATAATTCTCTTAACGTAACATTGATAAACTTCAATATATAAATAATAATTGATTTCTTTTACTAAGATGTACTTCGAATGATAATTTTAATTTTAATTTAAGACCATCTCACATTACGAACATGACAACTTTGACATAAGTTAATGTCTGATACGATAGTTTTTCTCCAACACAAAAAATGTATTCTAAAAAACCATCTAATTTGTCATGCAAATAAGTTTTCTCCATTGGTAAAAAGTCAAAACCATTAACTACTACTCAGCCGTCCAACTGCAATCGTCAAAAGCAAAACAGTTATTAAGATTATGTTCTTGAATAGTAGTTCTGTCGAAAGTGGAAATAGTCAGTAACACAAGGCGTAAAATTCTGCATTTCGCAATGTATCGCAATTTTATAAAGAAAAACAAATTTTGAAGAAGAATTTTTCCAGAAGAAAAAATTAAAAAACAGCATCAGAAACTTTTTTCTACCGGACCTATGTCATTTTTCATTCTTATTCAGAACAATCTAAATATATGGTAAATGTCCGAAGGAAATAATAGTACACCGCAGTTAAGCATCTATCAGTACATTGTTCGATATAATGTACGGAATACCGATTGTACTGTGAACAAACCTGGAACATGAATAATATTGTTCATATCGATAGACCTTATTAATTATTTGTACAGAATACTATGCTAGTTAAATTCGAAATGTATTTCTTGATTTCATATTCTTTTGATTTTTGAATATTTTTATTTGTTTTTCATTTATTCAATATTAGATCGTCGAAACGTTCAGATGAGAATCGTCTTATTTCTCCAACGGGTCAACGACGAAACATTCCTGTGTCAGTTTTTTCACCAGCTAAACATGATAATAAACGTTCTGTTCCTGTTTCATCATCATCTACTAGTCCAACAGATGATTCTACTTCAATAAATAATTGTGATTCTCAAAATGAACAACAAGAACAACTACAGCAAACTTCATATTCATCTCGTTCATCAACAGGTGATGGTAGTTATACTGCAATAAACAATACAAATGATATGACTAATAAACTTTCAACAACAAACTCAGCACTTAAAACATCGACAGGAAATATTTTAGACGAACTTTCATTGACAAATGATAAACATGATAATACTAAAAAAATGAACGTTTTTGAACGACTTTTTCGTGGTCATAAAAAGAAAGTTTAATTTTAGTGTAGATATTAAAGATAATAGAATATATATATATATATATAATTATTATTATTATTATTATTATCATTATCATTATTCGTTCTCCTTTCATTAGAAAGTAAAGCAAAATCTATCTGCGCATTAAGATGTCCGTCCGTGAGAATGACTGATAATTTTCGAATATGCGCATGAAAATTATTCTACCGGTTGTAAAATAATTTACTTCATACAAAAGATCATTGAAAGGAGAAACGTTTTTTTCTTGTAGTTTGTTTGTTTTTTTTTCTAACAAACTTTTGTCTTATGTTTATTTATCCTTCTTAACCTGACTTTTTCTTTCTAATTGATGATCAGTTTCTTTTTTTTCTCATGTTCGTTTTTTTTTTCTCATTCTTTTGTGTTATTTTTGTATGTTAAAAGCAAAAGATATTTGTCTTTTGCTTGAGATTTAGATTAATAAATCAGTCGGATGAAATGGATAGTGATTATCATATGTGAAATTTTACTATAGACAAAAGAAAAAATTCTTTAGTAATTATTAAGTAAATTTCATTGAGATAAGTTCTTGAAAAAATAAAGAAGATTTTTATTTACTGGTTATCAATATTGATGATTTTATTAATTCGTTATTAGTAAAGATTGTTAATAAGATACTTTTCTCGTTTGTATGATACTCATTGTATTACTGAAATAGATCGATCAATGAAAAATAACAAATACTAAGAATACCCTCGTCTCTTGGACTACTTCTGGTTCTTCATAAGAGTACAACCGATTGTACAAAATAACACCGAGATCGTAAGTAGATCTGATGGTTTTTGAAGACTAATTCGAAACTCTCTGAAAACTTATTTTGCAAAATTTTTTTCTTGAGCACAGATCTCATCATTTTCGATAATCTAGCTGTAGTAAAAAATTTGAGTCGGATCATTTGTACTGTGACGGAGAACAAAAAATGATTCTAAAGACGAACCTACCCTTAGGTGTTCTCTGTTTGATACGACTATTTATAAATTCCATTAATGAAAAATAAATAACATTAGAGGTTGTATTTCTAAATTATGAAGTATTGACAATAATTGAAAATTTCAAAATGTATTCTATCAATGGGGAAACTTCCGACAGTAGTAACAAATTGAATTAATACGCAAATACCATATTACGTTTTATTGCTCGAAAGTACACATACTGTTATCAGCCTTTGTGACATGAATAAATTATACGACATGTATCATTTGCTTGAGAATTAAACGACTGACTATCAAAAGTGTCATAAATCATTTTGTTTGATTCATAGGAATAGAAAAAAGTCACTGATCTACTGTTTCAATGATTAATGCTTGATAGATTAGAAAAAAAGAATTAAATTTATTATTGATTATTTAGATCTTTAACCTTCCGAATCCCCTGCTCACTAGAGTGATCATTTGCAAAAAACAAAAAAAACAGAATTAAAAAAATTGAGTTGCTCCAGCTTCATAAAAGATGAGTCACAGAATCGGTAAGTTTGAAAAAACCGCAATACTTTAATTTCTTGAATAAAGTGTTTTTCTACCGTCAAACAAGGCATACAATGGAAATGTATTATGTGATACATATATAATAAAAAAGGCAATGTCTACTACTCGTAAGTAAATAATTCTCTACAAAATGAGATATTCGTGAGCTCTCGACAACGTTTTTTCATCGAACCATATCAAATTTACGGAAAGGTTCAGATAGAACTCTTGCCAAGTCGTTCTTCGTTCCAATGGTCACTAAAGTGACCGAACGAAAGTGTACATGATCAATTTGTTCATATTATCGATATATTCAAGACACTAAAATTCTATTCCAATGACTTTTTCTTCAATCATTCTTCTAGAATTGCTCTGAAAGGCGAAAGAGTTAACTTCATGTTGAATCAAAATTTCAATCTGGTTATAAGCAGTAGCACATCAAAACAACAACATATGTCTTATTTATCTATTGAATTGCAAAATAAACAAACTTCAAATGTGACCTTATTCTTTTTGTTTATAAAATAATTTTATATGTAAGTAGATCAATTTCAAAAATTCAATCAATTGATCATGAATAATTTATTTCGTATTATATTGATTAAATTCAATTCTTCTTTTTATTGTATACATTCAATAGTAATAAATACAAAAGATACTTTTGTTCGTAATAAAATTGTTTACAATTCGAAGCCATCAAATTTTTATTAAGACATACAGATGAAACACAAAGAATAGAATTAATTCAATTGTAATGTCAATAAGTAACATACCATGCATAAGTAATAGTATACAAAAAGTCTATTCCTATTTCTTTTCAATTGAAAGAAAATTTCTCTTACGAAAACATAGAACTTTTTCGAATTATATGTAATTTTTTTCTTAAACTCGTTTATATAAATGCAACTATGTAACTGAACAAATACCACATATTTCATGAGATTCAAAAAAAAAAAAAACTATACAAAATGCTGATCCCTATTGTTTTTCGATAAACACGTATTGAAATAGGAAGTTTCCCCCTGCTTTCGAATAGTGTATCATTAATATATGTTACATATTCGTGAATGAAATAAGATGAGAAAAAAATGGGAAACAGTCGTGCAATAAATTTGCAATTTTTATGCAAATTCGTCAAAAAAACATCTTGTAGACGATAGTTAATTCAATTTTTATGAATTCATTAAAATGATTGTGTAAAACGATGATTTTTTTGTTTTTTGACTTTCATCAACTCATTAAAAACATCTTCTATAATGACAGTTAATTCTAATTAACAATTGTTTACAAGATATTTTTGAAGATTTTACAAAAAAAATTACAAATTTATTATACAAGTATTTCTCTAGGTGTGTTTACTCATCTTATTTATCAATATATAACAAATATATAAATCATACACTATTCTAAAGAGAAAAACGACATATCGATTTTTTCAAATAAAAAATTGTAATGTTGAACAAAACAAATTAAATAGACAATAATTTTAATACACATAGTCTGTTGTATACTTTTAATTAAATGTTCTTAAAAAAAACACAGACAAAAAGAAGACCGATTTATATAATATAAAAACTTCTATAATATAAGTATGTTCTACTACTTATAATTATGTTGCATTGATCTTATTTCATGAATCCTATGTTTATTTCGAATTCCTGCAGACATACGAGTCTAGCTGACTCTATTGTGATGGGGTTTTTCTTTTGCTTTCCTTTAAGGATCTCATTTCTGGTGGTAAATATTTCTGACTATATTTCGTCTATTAAAAAATTTCTTCACGTAGATAAAAACAAATTTTTCTTTCAACCAATGTAAAATCGTGTAGTCGTCATGTGAACTATAACTTCGGTATTTTTATAATTAAATATCACAGATGTTCGGAATTACAGGTTTTTCATCTTCAATCTCTTTTATCAGAAAATTAATTATTTTTTTTTGTTATAGAATCATATATTCTATCATATAGGAAAATGATATTTTCTTTCAATCGTCGTCTACAAATAAAGTGTAAATTTTTTTTCATAAATTATTTATTATATAAGATACAATAATTCTTCCTCTATGTGCAAAATCTTCTTATTTCATTTCTTATCAAAATTTTCAACGATCATAAACTATTTTAAATATTTTCTAAAACACAACAATAATGCAATAAAAAGAATCGTTGATCATGATATACGTTTCATATATATTTCTATTCTGCAATATTTTCGACTTTTTTTTTGCAATTACAAACTGCCCTATTTTTTTACTATTATGAATAATCATCAAGTGTCGCCCGCATATTTTTTTTTTTGTTGAATTACTTACTGTCAAGCAAGAACGATTTTATATGATGATTATAAATATTAATGACAGTTTCAGGTATATCTATATAGATAAATATAAATTTTAGTATGATGCATCACATACCTGCAATAGTCTAGAAAACCATATTGACATTCAATAGAAATTTAAAAAAAGCAAATTAGACATATTGATGTAATTATCGATCAAAATTTAGATTTTTAATTTAAATAAGAAAAAAATTTGCTTTTTTTCTTTTTGCCATCTTATCTCTCGAAATTAAAAAAAAATATAAATCATTTGAAGTATATTATAGAAACTGCATGCTTTTCGATTTGTTTTTCTGTTAAACAGCTGTTTTCTCTCTTCTATTCTCTATATATATGACCTCGATAATGCACACTGCAATTATATGCATGACGTTAAGCAGACATTTATATTTATGTGTGTGTGTGCGTGTATGTGCATGCCTATCGAAGTAATAATAGTTGTTGTGTTAGAATAATAAAAAGAGATCGTAGTGCAATTGCTCGAGGGAAGCGTAAATAGAAGACGACGAAAGAACAGAGAAATAATGATGCATGACTCATAATGGTCGTGATGGCTTGGCATTTAGCCATCAGCTGTCCGTTTTTTTTTCCTTTTTATTCTATAGACATTTTTTTTCCATATATATGTTGTTTATATAATCGAACTTAATTATCTATTGTGTGAGAAATATTTTTTTTTTTCTATGTTGTCGTTTCTGTTTTTTTCCTTAATATGGTCGTTTCATTTAATCATTGTATTCAATGACCTAAATATGATAATGTAGATATGTCAGATTTGTCTTAGGTTTTTTTCCTTACTCTGTGAAAAGCGGTAGTAACAGACTTGTTTGACGTCGTATTCGATCATAAGGTCGCATAGCAAAGCAAGAAACATAGAGAAAGGAAAAACGCGCGCGAGAGAAAGAGAAAAAGAAAAGAAAAAAACAAGCGCGCTTTTGCTTCGTGCCCGGCAGCTTGCGCGCGCGCGTATGCGAGTAGAAAAAAAAATGCGTATAAGAGCATGCAACTGATGGTGGGAGGGAGTATGTGTATAAGTGTAGGGACGAAGCGGGCAACGTAGAAGGGTAAAAAAAAGAAGGACATGAAATAGACCAAAAGTGCGCTTTATGTTCGCACGCCACCATCATCATCATCATCACAACCAACCACACACGTGTGTTGTTTGAGGCAGAGTTTTTTTTCTTTTTTTTTCTTCTTCATTCTCTTTCTTGCATACTTACTGACGTTGAAATCACACATTGTATATTTTTGTGTCTTTTTTTCAGAACATTAAAATAATTTTCAATCATATCGACGTTATTTTCCTCTCGTTTTTTTTGTTGCATAAATTCATTCTATTATATTATAATTTATTCGAGTCATATATTGGTTACAATTATTAGTGAATAATTTTTGTCGTTTTTTTTTTGTTTTATTTTTAATCAACATTATTACATATAAAGGTATTTATTCCATTTGAATATGGTAAATCTTTTCAATGAATTTATTTTATTATTGAAAACACATTTATTTATTTGAACACATTCAATAGAGATTATCAACATAGACTAGAAGCAATATCCTTTATTGTTTTTTTCCGTATTCTAAATATAGATTTTCTATAGATTCTTTTCTTTATATAAATACATTAATTTCCGATGAAGAGAAGCCTAAAATAAAAATAAAAACTTTAGTCGAATTCAGTTATTTAAGTACAAATCTAACATATAACATGAACAGCATCATTATGGTCTATATAAGAATGACTGTCAATGTCTAAAAATATACTCATCATATTAAATAGTTTAATTAAATACATTGGAAAGAAGTAGTTTGAGTTTTATTCTTCTTTTTTTTAATTGTCATTATTACATGTCTTCTTTCTAATTAAAATTCAACAATATATTCTCACAGATAATATTTATTTAATAGACATCGTTCTTTTACTCTCATACTAAATATCATAGAACACATTGTTTGTCAAACATTCAGAGAATTTGAAAGACGTAATTTAATTTTAGTTAGTTTTTATAGCAGAAGAAAAAAAAAACATTTCGTGTACTTGGCGTACTCTGTTTTCTTTTCTTTTTTTTTCTTTTTGAAACAATCATTTGTTTTAAAGATTAAATATCTACTATAAAATCACATGTGTCTGTTGACTCATGTTGGTGTACTTTGTAAAAGCTGATAGGTTATCAGCAGCAGGATTTGATCCCTGTTTATGAAAGTAAAAAAAGAAGGAACAAGCACGTTTATTTGTGTTTGTTACGCGAGAAATCGTATATGTATGATTGAAAAATAACATGACATACAAGGAAGAAGTACGAGAAATTTTGTTCTACTTAAAAATGAAAAGAGAATAAGGACTTTAGCACTTGTCTATTAGTTGATTAAAGAGCTAGTTTTTATTTTATTCAGACGTATTATCTGGAATTTCTTATACGTCATTTTGTTTTTTTTTGCTCTACCAGATGTTCCTATAACATTTATCTCAACGTTACTGTTTTTGTCATTGTCAAAGAACGAGAAGAGCATATTTACATCGTTTTTTTAAAGATTCATATGGTTTTTTTCCTTTTATTATATTAGTAATTCGATTGATTGATGTATTTGATATTATAAAGGTTTTAGATGGTAGAACTCTATGACCTGTTTTTTGATTGGTTATTATTTTCTTAATAACAATATCGCATGACTGGGTTTGTCACATTTATTAAGAGCACCTTGCTGATGACGAAGAAAGAAACGACATAGTTTCGTAAACAGAAGACGACGCTTAATCGATTATATCATGCGTAAGAATCGTCGAATTGGTAATTACTAACGTGTCTACCTATTTTATTCGATAGATACGTAAAAAAAGAATTACCATAGGTGTATGTGTATGACTCATACACCCAACTATTTACATTGGTAGTTGCCAAAATTTTACTTTTTTCTCCTTTTTTACCTTCTTAGCATCATCATCGTATCTTTACAATAGATGCGAAGATGCGCGTGTTTTCTTCTATCTAATGCTTGACACGTTTACTCTCATGATGATAAGAGTAGAATAAATGATGAAGACGAGACACAATCAAAAGAAGCAGCTGAAAAAGAAATAGAAAAAAAAAACATACACACACACATACATACACAAGTCAATAGTGGATTAACTGATTATTTAAATTTTGTTTCTAATCTTATTTTTTCTTGAAAAGTCCACTGCTTTTATTTTTTGTTTTTAGATTATTGTCGACAAACTGTATTTGTTTATTAATTTATATTATTTACTTATCCTCGCATATTAGCGAGGTATAGAATGCGAGAATGAGTTTTACATCAGACGAAGTCAATTATCTCATTTATCGATATTTATCTGAGTCAGGTATAGTATATAAAGTTTTTTTTAGATAATTTCTAAAATGACACTGATGACCTTTTGTCGTTTTTTTTTTTTTCATTTTTATCAAATTCAAGATAAATATTTAGTATATGAAGGAAAAATAAATAAACAGAAATCTTGAGAGACAAGTATGTTTATCCATGAAAGGTAAAATCATAGTAACAAAAAAAAACTAAGTGCAGAATTTTGTAATAATAAGCAATTTATTATTTTACATATATGTTTTTTTTTCATCGTGACAAATTACTTATTTAGGATTTATATGCATATATTTATAATATAGAAAAATTTGTTAATAAACACTTCGATGTTATCTATCATTTGACCTCTTGTACAGATGACGTTAGTCTATAAATAGTTCTTATTTTGGATGTCGCAATAGTTAGTTAATTGAATTTCTTTTTTGGTATCTTTTATCGTCTCTTTCTGTTGTCGCCATTTGACGTTCTCCAGCTGTATACTGCGGCGTACAAGTTGGATTTTTCTTTTCTTTTTTTTCTACTACGGTCTATTGTGTTATTGTCGCATTAGAGCATGTAAATGCTTTCTACCAAAAAAAAACACAAATGAAATTGAGGTCGTATGACGAACACATAAACGCCCTTGACAATTATAATTAAGGTGAGAAGCTTTTATTGTTGTTTGTCTAAATATGCAACCAGGTCTATATTGTTATAAGAACATACAATCATACTCTATCCGTATTGACAGCTATTCATCACGATAATAAACATCGTCTAAAATATAATACGTAGAAAAAGAAGAAAAAAGTACTTGAAAGAAAAATACGGGGTATTTTGATGAAGAAAATGTGTAGACGATAATCATCAAATAAAAACGATCGCGTTTAAAAATAAGAAAGAAAAACAAAATTTTTCTTTATGAAATAAATATTTTATTCTGTTTTTTTTTCATAGGATTTGTTCATTCATCATATCTATTTGGTCTTGAAAGTCACATTGTTCAAACATCAATTAATGCTAATATTGTACCACCAGGTGCTCTTCTTTCACTTATACAAAAGGGTCTTTACTATACCGAAGCAGAATTATCCATTGGTGATGTAAGTTAAATAAGTCTTAGTATTTTTTATTCTTCATTCGACTTTTATTTGACAAAAAGAAAAGCAATAAATCTTAACTATTCACATAAGATATTTTTCAAAGTATCGAACATCATAACATATAGGATTGTTATCAATTTATCCGGAAGGAAAAAAGAATATCTTATGTTTCAGCTAGTGGTTTGGGTGTAGGATTCCAGTAAAGAGAACCATATGTGTAGTTATTGTAAACAGAAGTTTACTATCGTACAGAATTCCTACATTTAGTCTTCTAAATTCTTACTGTATGTTTATTGGTCAAATAATACAATTATAGCCATATTCAGAATAGCAGTAAGAAATATTAAAACTATTATTCAGAACTAGTAGTTCTAACTCTTTGTATTATACAGTTTTTAATTGTTTTCAAATCAATTGTTAATAATATATTTGCACATGTTTGTATTGTTTTTTTTTTGAATGCTTAACAATTTGAAAAAAGTAAACAAGTTATGTTCATTTGTAATTCTCTTACATAGCAGTACTATTGAACGATATTAAAATTTTTGTTTTGTTTTATCTTCAAAGGATGGTCAAGAACGAACATGCGATAATTTAAGTTTAATTGATGCTGTTGTTCCTGAAATTGTCGAAAATCGCCGTAAAGAACTTCAACAACAACAACAACAACAACAGCAACAACAATCACAACAATCACAACAATCATCATCTGGACCAACTGTAAAAAATGAAACAAAACCATCATCAAGAATTACAACAACAACGACATCAACAACAGTATCAAATACTAATGATAAAGATATTTCACCAATGCATCAACCCGCAAATACATCACCACAATCAACAAATCAAACAATATCTGATCGTAATATTGATACATCCACGACACCTAATGGTGCAAATAATTATGGTAGCTTTGTTTTGCTTTTTTTTACATATAATTATCTTTTCATACGAATAAAAATATTTTTTTTTAACAGGACATACAAATTCATCATTAACAAGTCAATCACATCATTATCATCCATCATCATCGTCATCACAAATGAACACACTTCAACCCTGCACAACAGGTAATTATGCTCAAATGTCAAATGGAAATGATAATACTACGCATTCATCTTACACTAATAATACCAATCATATAGCAGGTTTAGTAAAAAACATTTTACAGAGGAAAATAGAAAAGAAATTTTTTCTTTTTAGTTCCTAAACCTGAACCAATGGATTATGAAACATTTAATAGTAGTCATCCTCCTCATCATCCTCATTATTCAGGAAATCCAACACCAAATTCTGTATCTGTCCAAACCGGTTCATCAAATATAAATCCTAATTTAACTGTAAATGGTTCTGTTGATATTCCATCAAATCGTGTTACTGTTTTACGTGGTCATGAATCTGAAGTATTTATATGTGCATGGAATCCAACACATGATTTATTAGCATCAGGTTCGGGTGATTCAACAGCACGTATATGGAATTTACAAGGTGCACGTGAACCTGAAATTGTTTTGAGACATTGTATTAGACGTGGTGATACACAAGTACCAAGTAATAAAGATGTTACAAGTTTAGATTGGAATGTAAGTAATTTATGAAAAAAAAAAAAACAAACAAACATTTATTTTTCTTATCGCATTTTTATTTAAGCCATCTGGGACACAATTAGCTACGGGTAGTTATGATGGTTATGCACGTATATGGTCGTCAGATGGAAATTTAGTTAGTACACTTGGTCAACATAAAGGACCAATATTTGCATTAAAATGGAATAAAAAAGGAAATTTTATTTTATCAGCTGGTGTTGATCGTACAACGATAATATGGGATGCTAATTCTGGTCATTGTGAACAACAATTTTCATTTCATACAGCACCAGCACTTGATGTTGATTGGCAATCAGATACAACATTTGCATCATGTTCAACAGATCAAAAAATTCATGTTTGTCGATTAGGTGAATTACGACCAGTTAAAACATTCCATGGACATCAAAATGAAGTTAATGCTATTAAATGGGATCCACAAGGACGTTTACTTGCATCATGTTCTGATGATATGACGCTAAAAGTAAGATGTCAACAATTCGAAATATGAGAAAAAGAAATTTTTTTTGTATTATGATTGAATAGAGTTCACCGAGTGACTTGCAAAACAAATATTGTTTTTAACATGTTCAGGCAATATTTTTGTAGTGAAAGTTAGGTTTAAAGAAATTATCGACAGAAGCCTATAACAGTTAAAATACGTCACGAGTGTCAAGTCTCGGTAGCCTTGATAATTATCTGAATATTTTCTTTTTTTTTTTTTGACTTTACTCGTCATATAGTTAGGAAAAAATATAATTGGATTGTTGAGAACATCGATTTTTTTCTATATAATAGCAATAAAAACTATAGAAACAGATTTGCAATTTAAGATTTTGATTATCATAACTTCGAATCCAAATGAAACGAATATCATATTCAGAATTAGTCAGAGTATCTTAAAAGTAACCGTGAGAGGGGTATAAGAACTAAAATTTGACGAAAATTAGTTTCAAGTATAAAGTATATTATTCGATGGAGATTTTTGCGCTGATTTTGAATATAATATTCATTTCGTTCGAATCTGAAGTTATGATGGTCAAAATCTTAAAATAAAAACCCATATTTATTACTTTTTTTTTTTCAAAAGGTATGCATAATCTTTTTTCCTAACTATGTGGCGAATAAAATTAGAAAAAAATCATTCGAATAATTATTGAGGTTATCGAGACTTGATGTTTTTGGCGTATTTTAACTGCTATAGTCTTTTCCGATTTTGCTTTAAACCTAACTTTCACTACAAAAACATTGCCTGAATATGTTAAAAACAACATTTGTTTTTAAGTAACTCGATGAACTCTATCCAATCATAACCAAAAAAAAAAAAGATTTTGCTCAAATTTCGAGTTGCCAGCATCTTAAATCAAAATATTTTTTGAAAATTAGATCTGGAGTATGACAAAAGATACACCTGTTCATAATTTACAAGCGCATAATAAAGAAATTTATACAATTAAATGGAGTCCAACTGGTCCAGGAACAATGAATCCAAACGCAACATTACTTTTAGCAAGGTAAAATAAAGAGAAAAATGTTCTCATTTTCAATTCTTTTCTTTTCTTTAGTGCATCATTTGATTCAACTGTGCGTTTATGGGATGTTGAACGTGGTGCTTGTCAAAATATACTTGTTAAACATTCAGAACCTGTTTATTCCGTTGCATTTAGTCCTGATGGTCGTCTGTTAGCAACTGGTTCATTTGATAAAGCAATTTATATTTGGGATATAGCTGTAAATAATTTTAAATAGAAGTTTAATATTTTTTTTTTATTTTGATATGTTGGTTTTTAGAGAGGAGAAATTGTTCATAGTTATCGAGGTACAGGTGGCATTTTTGAAGTTTGTTGGAACAGTCGAGGTACTCGTGTTGGTGCAAGTGCTTCCGACGGAACAGTAAGTCTAAATTTAACTAATAAGAAAAAATTTCCAATATATTTTTTTCTCAAGGTGTGTGTACTCGATCTACGTAAATAAAAAGAAAAGATTCGAATGAACTATGATTAAACATTAGGTCAATGTGTTGTTGTTTCTTTCTTTCTCTCTCTTTTTTTTTTGTCTTTTTTGTTTACTTATACAAAAAACAAAAAAAAAATCCAAAACAAAATACTCGTATTGTTGTTATCTGTTGTTTTTTTTTTATCATCATCATCTCTCCTATCAACGACGATCTCATAGAAGAAACAAAAAAAAACAAAATGAAACATATGTTAATCTTTTTTTCTTTCTTCTTTTGTTCATCTTCTTGCACATGTGTATTTTTTTGTTCTCTTTTGTCTTTTTTTGCTTCTGTCTATGTTGGACTTATTATCTGTATCTTCTTTTCGTTTCTTTTTCGAAAACTTCAAAGCAGTGATATGTATGTAAGTTTGTGTGTGTGTCTGACTTTATTTCTCTCGGTTTTTACATGCCCTTATGTATATGATGATGAACTTGTGTTCCATTATAAATATTTCATACGAGCATACAGATGACGGCAAACAGACAAAAAAAAGAAAAATATGTGAATTCTGTAATAATGTTTGTTTTTGTTTTCTTTCATCAAAACCTATTCAAACATTGAGAATCATTTTTCGAGCTTGTATATATCGAAATTTGATTGATTGACTTTTCTAATATTGATCAATCGATATGAGCTTATGGGAAAAGATATGTTGTGAGAATTTAATAGATCTCATCAGAATAATTTCTATATAATGATAATTTCATCGTGTATTACTAAACCGAACAATCGTATGTTAATAATATAAAAATGTAAATATGACGCTAAAAACTGATCATACACCTCAAGACAAAAGAAATAAGTGAATATTCGACGATTTATAATTTTGCATTTCATGCTTTTGAACAAGAAAATGAATGTTTCTATTGAAAAATATGAAGTGCCATTGTATACACTGATTTTCAATAGAGCTTTTCTTGTGTTGAATATCAATCTTCAATATCTCTGCATTAACCTCAGTACTTAAACTTCAAAAAAAAAATTCTCAAAATAGTGAATATGATCAAGAAGGTAAAAGTAAGATCATCCAGCCATTCAGTATACACAGTGATTGGAGATGAGACGAAGAATTTTAGCTTTTTTTTTCTTAACGTCAGCGTATATTGTTCAAATACTGTCGCAATCAGACGGCCTACTCTGTTGCTTATACTATTTATTTTTAATATAATCAAGACACGTTTTACAAATCTATGGTGTTTGTACATAACTATAGCTATGCTTTCATCTCTATACAAATGAACTAAACTAGAAAACAACACATAATCAAGAACAACAGAGTATGTTTTGTAATTCAAATGAATCTTTTTTATTCATTGAACTAGTCTACATATTCTTCTCACTTGATTCATACTAAAATAAAAATACATGTAGATGATCTGGGGTGCTAATTTGACTCCTTTTATACGACAGATCATCTAGTGATATAAGAAAAATAAATCAAACAAAATAAAAGTAAGAAAAGATTCGTATTTTGTCTTCTGCTATCTCTCATATCAATAAATACATACAAATATATTTCATGAATATTTATTACATTACTATATATTTTTGATTTTCAATTAACTACTATATAAATTTGTCTGTTGAACAGTATCACAATGATTATGAATAATAATGGAGATGTAATAGTGAATCATCACTCGAAAAAAAAAGTTTTATAGAATATATTACGTCAGATAATCATTGATATGTCATATTGATTAATTATAATGATATAAGAAGCTTGTTCAAGTAATTGTTAAACTATTGATAAGTGATTCTATTCAACTTTTCAATAAAAAAGAACACAATTGAGTTCATTATTAGAATATAGAAACTCTACAAAAAAAAGAATAAACTAAGATTTGATGAATTGAAAAATATGTTTTATCAAACAAATTTCATCATGTTTAAGACAATGAGTCTACCAACCACATTCTACAATAGTTCATTTTATGACTGCTGATCTTCACGGTGACTTGAAAATATTTTTAAGAGACAATCCATGGCTCAATTGAAAAACCGCGTCATACGAAAAATGTTGACCTCCAGGTTTTGTATTATTGGAAATACAGGAGCATGTAAAAAAGCCTATAAATCCAAAAATTTTAGCCTTCTCGGAGTGATCGGTCAATAATCATGAAGAAAACATTTTGATATAGATCAAGAAAAATCCATTTCATTCTTTTGTCTCTTGTGGTTTTCAGTGTAATCAATATATTCAAAAGCTTTTATTTATATCATCCAAATAATCATAATGTTGAACAAGATAATATTGAAGCTAAAGAAGAGTTGTGACTGGTTCGATTTCTTCACTGGAATTTTCATTATTTAGAATTTATAAGTTTCTCAATTACTTCAATAAATTGCTTAAATCATACCTGTCGATGCCTCAAATGTTTCATATTTAGTTAGATTATTTAAATAAGTAGGCCGAAGTGAATCAATTATTTGAACCTGAATAAAAAGGTATAAATTATATTTGAAGAATAGAATTTATAAAACTGACTTTTTCTGGTGTTATATATAAAACTTTAATAGATTGAAAGAATGAATATACACGTTTTTGAAATTCTCTTTGTAAATAATATCCAATGACTTTTGAGAATGCTTCACCTAAAACAAATAAATGTCAATATGACCTTTTCCTTCAGAACACGAGTGTTAATGCGCGATGAAGTGTATGAGGAATAAGTAGGAGCTTAGAAACACAAGAGATACTACTAAAATAATCTCATTTTCAATAAAAGCAACTCAATAGTATTTTACAGTTTAATTTTGCAAGACTTTTCTCCAACCTCTTAACGAAAAAAAATTTATAGCTACTGTAATCACTGGAAAACCTTTTTTTAAAACCTTTCTCATTACAATATTACTCAAATATTCAAATGATATTTATAATCGAGGATTATGATTTGAAAATCTTTAAACAAATAGAAAAATGTTCGAACATTATTCGTTTATACATGTATTCGATAATAAAGGAAAAGAAGAAAAGAAAATTATCATTTTTAAGGTTGCATAACATGGACTTACAATTTTGAGATTCATCACTTCTATATGAAATGAGTCTATTAGTTTTCCTTTAGTTCCATTAATCTTGCGAGTCATTCACTTTATTCTGAAACGATTTCGATCGATCTTTTATTCGTCAATGACTTATCGAGATTCGATGATTTTCATATCAGTCTACCTCACATACATTGCAGATGTTACAATATTCCTAGTTTGGATAAATAAATGTCTGGTAATAAAACACGTAAGGGTACGTTAAATATCTTTTGGGTGAAATAATATTTGTATTGAATGAAACTGGAACATATATCTGAAATATGACTGTATATATCAAAAAGTATCATTAGGCATGTCTCTAAAAAGATTGAACCATAGCCCCAGCTACGTTCAAAAGTATGCCTGATCGGTTTGCACATCATTTTGTAGGCTATATCGCGTAGTCGATATCCCACGCTCTGAGCACTAAGACGGTTTCTTTTGTCAATGATAGATGAATATCAACGATGTGCTAAGTTTTTCTACACGTTCTTTTGCATGATTTATATCAATAATAATAAGAAAATTCGTAGCAACACTAATACCATATCTTGTAACAATTAACTAAACAGCAGGAAAATGTTCTTCGTACATATGTGATATAATACGACGAACCAATTGTACACGTTATCACATGATATGAACGATTAAATTTTGGATTTTGATTGCTTAATACAACTGATTGAGGCTGTTTTTCAATCTTTGTAGAGACATGCCTAATGGTATACTTTTTGATACATATAAACATATTTCAGATAACTATTCCAATTTAACTAAATAAGAATATTATTCTGCCAAGAGATATTTGATATACCCTTAGATGTTTTATGACCAGACATTTATTTATCCAAATTAGGAATATTATCACAACTTCTGCAATGTATGTGAAGTAGACTGATATGAAAATCATCGGATCTCGATAAGTTATTGACAAAGAAGTAATAAAAAAAGACTTTAAAAACTTTTACATACTTTTTAAAACTAGGAAAAGAAATTGTTGGAATCATGGAAGTCAATTGGATCGTCGATAAAACTTAAAAAATTGATACAAACGAAATAGTATATGTAACTTTAACTGCAAGACATGGGTGTGGATGTTGCTGTCGGTGTGGTTGTGTGGAAGAGAAAGGCATACCCATATCAACAACCACACTCACATCCATGCCCTTATAAATGTTTCTTACGACAGAAAATCCAACGACAGTAATTCCTACATTCAAATATATTATATATCGAAGAAATGCTTTGAATGAAAAAAAATTCTATAAATGTGACTAAATTCGAAGATAAATGTTGACTCAAATTTAAAAAAGAAACTACGCAAAAAATTTTATTTTTAAGTTGACACAACATTGTTAATATGAAACATTAATAGAGAGTTGAGGATTGAATTTTTTCGATTAACAAACTTCTTTTTTTGGCTTCTTTTCTAAATAAACGCAACTTTATAAAAGTTGAATAAACATATTTGATGATGAAGAATTTGAATTGAACTTTTCAAATAAACAAAACGAATTGAAGATAATTTTAGTTATGCTATTCAAAAGATCATTATTTTCTGCGAAGAACTGATCTCAAAGCGAAAAAACAATTGAAATAAAATTTTCTAATTTTTATTCGAATTATTTAATAAATTTTCGTTATATAACATAGATAAAAATTAAAATAAATATAATTTTTTTATTGATTTATATTAATGAAATAAATAATTCTTATTTTTTAGCTAATTATTTATTGATATTATAGTATTTGATTATACATAGTCAATGATTTTAATCAATTTTCAATCTCTCGAAATAACTATTGAATAGTGCATTCTATTTCGATTTTTAATGAAATTAAGTGTTAAACGATCAACGATTTCACAATATAGTTCTGTTCTTCAAAACTTTTGAAAACATTCAATGGCCACTCCGAAAGTCCTTTCGGCGGCTTTTTGAACAAATATTCAAAGACTACGTCTAGTACTCTTTTTCAATCTATCGTCTCTCACGAATAAAATTCGTATTTGAGTTTTGAAGGTAAAAAGAAATCATGTGAGTTGAGATCCCAAAAATATGCTAGAGTTGCATATGATTCCTAAGATTGACCTTTTACTTCTTAACTGATACAGTTTGAAAACTTGTGCTCCATATTTAACTGTTTCGTCAATAATTTTGTAACGATTTCACTTTCGACTAGTCTATTATATTATGATCATTATCATAAAACTATGATCTATAATTAGCAATAATCTAGAATACAATGCGAAGATAGTCATTGATAACTTGATAATGAACTGACCAAGCACAAAACTTTGTAAAGCCTAAAATAGACGAGAATAATTAAAATAATCGTTGATGAAATGATGCTCCATGTGTCATCTACTTATTCGTATGGTCAATGAAAATCATCTGCAATTATTGATGCAACAGCATTACAATTTTGCTCGGTCAGAAAAAACCAAGGACGATCTAAATGAGCCGTATCTTCAATGGTGACAATATTATCTTGAAATAGATCGATTAGTAAACGACTTCAAGGTCTCAAGCCCATTCATAGTCATAGGAGACGAGTATAGTTGTTATCATAAGTTAAACTGATTGACTAATCATGTCAAATCATTCTTTTAAAAATGTTTCCATAAAAAATGAAAATCATATGAGAAATTTTTACTACATGTCTCAAACAAATGCACAAATAAAAAGATGCGTCAAACTTCAAAATCTAAAATATTTTACATGATCCTATATGTGACTTATTGTAGTAGTAGATTAGCTGCACTCAAACAATATCTATAAGGAAAGACATACGATAAAACTTTTGGCGGTTCCTATGTATTTTAAATATTTCTATTTAGTCTTTTATCAAATAATCAAAATATATTTGATCGAAAGAAAACAACCGATTTTTCGCTGTACAGGAGCCGCTAACCAGATTGGTAATATCGTGCTAAATCGTCAGTTTTTTTCCTGGTTGTCATTATATGGAAACTCATCAAATATCAAATAAAAAACACCTATCGATTTATTTTATTTGAATATATATTTTCATAAACTCCAATCATTATTTTGCCTTCAGAAAATAATTTGTATATAATAGTGAGCAATAAAGCATACAGAGCGTTTACGAAAAAAACCTATGAAGCATTTAATTTGTTCTCTTTCTCAAAAGAAAAAGAAAAAAATTGGTTTTTCTCTTTTATTTTCAAAATATTCGAAGGACCTTGATAAAAAATATTATTGTTATCATTAGCAAGATCATTAACTATAGATTACAAGCGAGGTTTAATGAGAAAAAAACAATGAGGTATCATTTATTTATGTGTGCTAAAATGGTATGTTCTTTATCCGTACATAATCTTGTTTATACGATTAGAAATCATTGATGCATTACAGTTACATATTGTCTGTCGCAAATAAAAAGATAAGCCTCATTTAAACTAACTAGTAATAAAATCTATGACATTGAAACATCTATCTCATTTGAAGCTTTAAGGTAATTTTTTCTTTTTGTGTTAGATTTTAAATATTTTACAAGCAAATAAGCAAAAAACTATTCGATTTATGAGAAAGAGAGAACTTGAAAACATGAAATTATTTTTAAGAGGGGCAAGAAAACTAAAAGATATTTAAACACAAGTGAATTATTAATTTTAATTTCGATTTCATGTTGAAACTAGATCTCATTTAATTGTCATAATTTTGTGAAATCGACTTATACTTTCGAAGAAAATAGTAAGTGTAGGTTTTAAGTTGCAGTTTTCCGGCTCTCCTTCTTCTCTTCTAGCAATTGGGGACAACCAGCATCAGACTCATTTCTCACAGTTTCTGTGCGATAAAAAATAGCCTTGAACAACTTGACTTACGCTGTTCTAGAATATTACAAAGCCTTCGTCGGAATTTGAATGATTGGAATATGTTTTTTATATGACAATGTTTGATTTTTGCGTAGATAAGAATTTATATTCAAAATATTAATGATGTGTTGGGTAGGTCATTCATTGATGTATAATAGTTGTCATAGCCCAGTCAGACAAGCATTGAAAAAAACGACGTTTTTACGAGTAAAAACTGCACATTTTCTAGGCGTTAAAAAGCGTTTAGTTTTGGAAAAAGAATCATTTTCTCGATGTTGCTATTAACAAGGTTGCTTTACTTTTCGAACAAAAGTTACATTTCATGAAACGTTAATATGTGCGCTTTTTATGCGTAAAAACGTCGTTTTTTTCAACGTTTGTCTGACTGGGAGGATCAACATAAAGTGTGTGAAATGATTGAGATATATAATAGTTCGTTAAGATCAATTGCTATATGTATAATGGATATTTATAACAATCTTATATTACCAGTTAAATCAATGGTTAAAATTACATTAGTGTTAATTTAAGAAACATGAAATACGAAAATGAAAAATAACGAGGGAATAGCAATAATACAAAAAAAAAAAATAGGGTACCCGTAAGAAAGAATCTGTTCGAAATTCAGAAATAAATAAGAGAGATCCTTAATATGATGATCGATTATCTTGAAAACGAACTATAGACTATCAGAGATTTTTTGCATTACGTCTTTTGTATTAGTTTAATGAGGCTAAAAGACAAACGTGAGTTCCAAATAGATTACCCGAAAAAAGGTTACGCTAACAAGCTTTTATTAATTAGAAAAAAAAATTATTTAAAAATGTGTTCATAACATTATTTTTCACAGAAATTTTTCAATTTCTTTTCAAAGAATTTTTCTAATATAATATTTTTGTCGAAAGCGAAGCAACTGTAAGCATAAAGGAATTAGTTCGAATTCGAATTATTTTGTTTTCAACTAGAGTAGAAAAGCAAACATCTACGTAAGTTTGTATCTATTATATCTGACAGTGAAATTTCACTGCTTTACGTTTTATTCATGCATGAAAAAACAAAGTGCATTTGACACGGTCAAATCTTCATATTATAACGGAAGATAGAAGCTAGCTTATTTATTATTCAAACTGGTTAGAAGATAAATATTCTCGTTAAAACTTCATTTAGATTGATGTATCTCATTATATAGAGTGTCATTTTTATTCACGTCTTTTTCTGCCTTTTCACGTCAACATAAAAAACACATTAGAATGTGTTTAATATCGAGAAAATGATCTAATATTTATTTTTGACATATTTTAAGAAATGTTATCATATTTGTCTTCTTTCACTTTTTCGCGTTCTTCTCTATCTTGTGATTTTCCTCTTGTTGTTACGTAACATGTACTTTTCCATTTCTGTCATCTATGTATTTTCGTTTCATTCACTATGGGATATTTCCAACGACACATGTTAGCTCAGGCGTATATATAGTGAATGATTACGTTAAAATAAATGAAGTATATATTAGACTACATATCTTCCTTCACACATATCATCTTTACATAATAGGAATGCGAAACAAGAGAAAAAAAGGTTTTTTTAAATATCTTACCTTTATCGAATACATTGTTTTCATCAATATTTGTAGGTAAGACTAACGTTCTATAAAATAAGAACATTAAAACTGATAATCGAATGTTAATCATTTATGGATTTATGTCTAAAACAACGAATTCAAGTTGATTTTGATAGTTTTTTACTTTAAAGTTTTATTTAAGTTTTCAGTGTACATCTGTCTATGCAAAACTTTAACAAAAATTTTTTTTTCTTTACTGTAAAAGACTGAAATAGTTTGTATTGGCTCACATTTTTAAAATTTATTTTAAATTAAATTTTAGTTAATTAAAATAAACTAATAATTAAAATAATGCGTGAAAACAGACGACGAAGAAAAGATAATAAACCAAATGAAAATGCAGATAGAATGGGTACAAATGTCTATTCTCCAAAAGATCATCAAAGTTTACATAAATCTTTAAATGGAGAATTTATTCTTTATCAAATATTACTTGAACAAATTTCCGATAAAAAAAAAGCATTAACATTTAATGAAAATAGTCTTGCAGAATATTTTCAACCGGATGATAAAAATGATAAACAAATAATGACAGAATTTGATGAAGAATATAAATCGGAAAAAGCAATTTATTGGTATACAAGAGAATCTTGTATTTATAAAATTTTAAATAAAGGATTAAGAACACAATGTATTGATGATGTTATTCCATTTGGATCATTTATTAGAGATTTAAATAAACAATTAGATAAGGAACATAAATTATTTATAGAACAACAAAAAACACCAAATATACAAGTTTATCGAGGACAATTAATTAGTAAAGACGAAGTTAATCGTCTTAAATCCAGTCAACAAGGTTTGATTTCAATGAATTCATTTTTATCAACAAGTACAAATAGAAAAAAAGCTTTAGAATTTGCAACAAGCCGACCACCACCTAATGATACATTAACATCAATATTATTAGAAATAGATGTTAATTTACATTACTTAAGTAAACCATATGCTGATATAAAACGTCTTAGTGCTTTTCCAGAAGAAGAAGAAATTCTTTTTATGGTGGGTTCAATTTTTCGTATTGACAACATATCTTATGATGATGAAATAAATCTTTGGATAGCTAAATTAACATTATGTTCATTAACTGATCCAGATATGAAAGATTTTTCATCATCATTAAAAAAAGAATTAAATGGACAAAATGAATTCGTTTCAATTGGAAACTATTTCATTCAAGTGCTTAAATATGATCTTGCTCAAGAACATTTTCAAAAAATTTTAGATCAAAATTTAGTGAAAGAAGATATTGATTTTGCTTATTGTTATTATGGACTTGCTCAAGTTAATTGTAAAATGGAGGATTATAATTCAGCTATATCAAACATTAATAAAGCATTAAAATATTTATTAAATAATTCATCTCTTAATAATCATTCACTCCTATCATTGTGTTATAACGATTTAGGTTCAATCTATGTTAATCAATCTAATTATATAGTTGCTCTACAATTTTTTAACAAAGCTTTATCAACAAATAATAATAATAATAATCTATCAAAAATTTATTCAGCTTTATCAGATGTTCATTTTAAAATGGCAAATTATCATATGGCATTAGAATATTTAGAAAAATCTCTTGAATATCAATCAGAAACTGAATATTCAATAATTGCAAATACATATATCAATATGGGCAAGATTTATGTTGCAACCAATGAATCTGAAAAAGCATCACAAGTATTTAACAAAGCAAATGAATATCAATTAAAAGAACTTCCTAATACTCATCCAGATATTTCTTATACTTATAATGCAATTGGATTAATGTTTTTAGATGAAAATCAGCAAGAAAAAGCTTTAGAATATATTGAAAAAGCTCATCAGCTACAATTAGAATCATTACCAAATAATCATCCTGATTTTGCAGATTCTTACAGAAATTTTGCTAATGTATATATGAAAAAAGGAGATTTAGACAAAGCTTTATTTTATTATGAAAAAGTACTAGAAAATCAATTAAAAACATTATTATGGAGCAATCCATCAGTAGTTGATACATATCGATCAATTGGAAATATTCATCGAGAAAAAAAAAATTATGATCAAGCATCAATTTATTTTCATAAAATACTTGGCAGTCAATTAGAAAGAATGCCATTAAGTGACACATCAATAAGCAACGCTTATCAAAATATTGGAGATCTTTGCTTAGAAAAACTTAATTTAGATGAAGCTTTACATTTTTATCTTGAATTACTTAATAATGAATTAATGACAAAATTACATGAAGATTTTTCATTAATTCATGTTTATAAAACTATTGCAAATATTTATTATAAAAAACGTGTTTTAGATCAATCACTAATTTATTATAATCGTTTACTTGATTGTTATTTGCAAAAAGAACCACTTGATCAATCAGCTATTAATGAAATTTACACGTCTATCGGAAAAATTTATTTAAAAAAACGCCATTTTGATCAAACATTATTATTTTATCAAAAAAAAAACAATAATCAACCATTACATGACAAATCAGCAAATAAAGATAAACTTATTGAAAATATTTTTTTTGAAAAACGTCATTTGGAACATTCGTTTCGTTATTTTAAAAAATACCTTCATAAACAACTTAAAACCCATTCGGAAAAAGATCCAATATTAGTTGATACCTATTATATTTTAGCAAATATTTCTTTTGAAAAAGAAAATTATGATGAAGCATTAAAATATTTTCTTCTCTTATTAAATAATGAATTAGAACGAAAACTAATTCATGATTCATCCTTGCAAAATATATTTAAAGCTATTGCTACTATTTATTTTGAAAAACAAAATTATAATCAATCATTGATTTATTTTAATAAATTAATTGATTGTCAATTACAATCAAAATCAAGTAAACGTTCATTAATAGACGACACTTATACTATGATTGGAAATATTTATTTAAAAAAGAAATATTTTCATCATCATTCAAGTGACAAAAAGAAATTAATAAAAAATAATTTTAACAAAAATTTATCAATGACAACATCAAAAACGACAACTAAAACGCATACAGACAATTTTCGACTTGAAAAACGTCATTTAGATGACGCATTATTTTATTTTCAGAAATTGATTGATAAACAAACTAACAACCAATCATTAGATGATATTTATACTATTCTTGGTAATATTTGTTTGGAAAAACGAGATTTTAATCAAGCATTGAGTTTTTTTCAAACTTTACTTGATAAACAACATCAGCGAAAAAATTTTGGAGATGCATCAGTAGCTAATACATGTTTAATTATAGGTAATATTTATGCACAAATATCTGATTTTAATCAAGCATTACAATATTACAGACAAGGATTATTTATTTGTCAACGTATACCTACAGTCGATCAATCTATAGTTCACGACATTAAATCTAAAATACGTCATCTACTTGCTCCACAAATATAAAACTTGATGTATTACGGTGAACAATATATAACTAATAGATTCTAGTAGATAGATTTCGAAATAATACTTAACATTTATTCACAACTTATATTTAGAATTTATCTAAATTATTTCTCTTTCTTTATATTGAACTAATTCATTATTTTGCATATGGCTTCAATATTATCATTTTTTCTTCTATTTTTCTATTCCTTATTTTATTTAAATTATTAAAAAAAATAAAAAAAAGCAAAATATAAATCAATACCATTATAGAATAAACCGACGAAATTTGATCAGAACCTAATATAAGTTAAAAGGCTGGCTAAAGAAAAATATTATATATTTATCACTTGCGAATGAAACTTGAGTAATGCATAGGTATAATGTTTCTTACCTATTCATGTACCCGACCTAATACGTGACCTCTTCATACTAAGTGATGGAAGAGATACCAATCAATGTTGAAATCGAGATCCACTAATGCACTTAGGATGAAACTCATCTTCATAGTCTGATATTTGCTGCATATAAAGTACATCAGTAATAGGAACTGTTTATTATATTAAGTTGTTCTGACAAACTAAATTCAGAGAGTTAAACGAAAATCAACGAATGGTTTTAGCGACATCGTGCATTGTGTATGCCCGGTTTTAAGAGAAATTCAATATGCATTTGATGACTCGTCAACATGTGATCATAGACTAGTCTTAAATCCTGTTTTTCATAAGACTTTAAAGAAACTAGAGTCAATTTATGATGGACGACTATGCACCCATGCCCTTTGAACAATTTTCCTTATTGTATACGTTTGTTGATATAATCAGTCGAAGTAACATGCACTCACTATTCATCCATACAACCGAGCTCTTCTCTGGTTGGTTTATTCCGGATGGAATAATAACGCACAACGACGAGATGATGCTTGATAATTTCAAAATTTAAGAATTACAAATGTCCGACTATAAATCACAGTCGGTTAATTAGGATATCGCATCAATGAGTAGTAATAATAACAAATTAGATTTTTTATCTTTAGATTTTTTGTATTTCTTCCTTGCTTTACTGACTGCGTGGATGTACGAACACAAGATAGGCTCGATATCGTAATTAATTGTGATAAGATAAAAATTGAATTAACACATCAACGGACAAAAAAGAAGTTCGAACTTCAACTGTGATCTATGATACTGTGATTGTTCATTTGGATATATTCATGATTTGAGCAATCTCAACGACACGACTCAGCTGTAGAACTTTTTTCTGTGCTTCTTCGTTTTCAATAAATCACCAAGCGAAATTCTCTATGTCAAAAGTCTCATCTTTTTCTTTGTAGATGTCATGATTTGGATCATAATTGTTCTCATTGTCGATCAATACTGTTCCTTCGCCATTCTTTAGATCGTGACAGATGCGTAATTGAGCTTCTCAGTCTTACTCATGTTGCTCTTTTCCATCCATAGTTCTTAGTGGTCTTAGTAACAATATCGAACGGCATTATCGTAGTATACCTTATATACCAGTGGCTCATCAACAAACTATTCAGGATGAATGTATCCATCAACAACGAAAACAAGAACTCATTTCATAATAAAAAATCTCTTGTGGCATTTAAATCAGTGAAAAGAGATAAAATTATCATTATTTGTTGACGAATAGTGACAAACGTAATAGCGGAAACAATTACAAACAACACAACAAGTGATTTTTATCGTTTCTATATAGACAGCAAACTTTAAATGAACGAATAAAGTTGGAAATAAGATTAATTTGATAATAACTTGAAGATTCGTTAATTATTCAGAAGATTTTCTTGTGATCAATTGATCTTTTATTTTATCAATAAACTCTCTAGCTAAATAAAGACAAAATGAACACAAGATTAGCTCATATAATCATTATTTGAAACTATCGACAGAGAGTTCGTGTTTCGCTGATCTAGAGAAGACTTTTACAAGATTCTAAATGAGCCGCAGAAGTCCGAAAAATAATAAAAAAAATGAAATGATTTGCATGAAATTTATATCAGTTGTTAAGAAAGAAACTTTCATTGACTACAAAATTGATTATTAATAGGATAAGACCTACTAATTAAAGAGCTTTCAATTGCGAAAACAATGAGTATCTGTGTCTAGAAATGAGAAAAGTTTTTAGATGAGTGGTTCAATGAAAATGTTCATTATTTCAAGAAAATAAAACAAATTTAGAGAGAATGATTAAAATAATTGACTGACACTCTTATTTTCCAAGCAGATCGGCAACGTAGTCGTGATGATTTTTGTTGTTTATCGATTCAAGCATATAAATAACGTGATCGTGATCTTCGTTTTCAACGTTTCAATATAGCCCAATCAATAGCTGAAAAAATGTTTACATATGATCGATTTAAACTTGTCCAAGTTCTTCATATGCCTCATTAAATATGACCTGATGATAATCAATCTTGTGTAACTGTTTATATCAAACGAGTAATGCTCATGTTGACATACAAATTATGAGGTGTACGTGTTAGTGTGAGTATCTTTTCTCTCTTCGTGCACACCCGATTAATTATTCATACGAAATGAGTAAAGATATTATTTATGATTATAACGAAATCGAATGGGCATTAAAAAATACAATTAGCTGCTTACCATTAATTGATATTAAAAATATACGATTTTTTAATTATCAATTTAAATTCTATGATGAAAACGTTTCATTAATTAATGATATACGTGAACGGTTTGAACAAAAATTATTTCATGAACAAGAATAATTGGAAATAAAAAATTTCTTGATTACCTCGATAATGATTCTATTCTTCAATTATCTGGTTCACTAGAATATATTTTAACATATTTACGTACTGTAAATAATACAAATATTGTTACAATGAAGACCATTCAAATATTTCTTAAGGAAATTATTCCTTCAAAAACATTGATAGACAATAAAATATTTGAAAGCAAACCATTTTCATCCATTTATCTCGAATATATTATTGATTTCAATAAACTCATAGAAGAATGTATATTTGATAAAATTTTATGCGATAAGATCAGAAATGATCTATGTGAAAAATNACTGTTAGGCTGTAAGTGTGGATGTGGGTGAATGGAATATGATACTCATGTTTGCGCCCACACCCACAGTAGCACTCCAAAGCCATGTTGCATATTCACTTCTTTACAATACAAAGACTTTCAAAAATAAAGTCAATTCTCCTCAAGGACGATTTAGTTTTGAGAGCTAGTAATTAAATTGAACATGATATTACATTTTGTGAAGTAAAACTAGGGGCTTTTCTCACAAAGACAGACGTTTTTCTTGAAATCTCTGGAAAAATATATTTTGAATATCTTTTCGGAATCAATAATAGCCTCAAAATCTTTGGTTGAAACACATATAGTCTGTGCAACTTTTCATTCTTTATTTCATGGCATGCTTTAAATCTAATTTCGTTACATTGAACAAGGGAAAATTTACATTTCTCAAACTACATAGTGATCATTTTGAGATATAATTTGTCGATCATTTATAGTTTCTGAAACGGTAGGAGAGTTTAAAAAAGCCTTTGTAAATTTATTTTTTCCCAGCATGTAGCTGAGTATCTCATCTTTCCAATGGATCCTCAATAGTATTATTTGAGTTGGTAACGCCTGTATTTATTCAATATTTTTATATTGAAAAGTGGAAGAGGTCTTATAATTATGAAACAGGATAGACTCAAAAGTTTTTGTATTTATTCATCAATGCTAGTTGATCGAATTCAAACCGATTTGGAACATGGTAGATTACTTATATGTCTCCATGAATATAACATTAGATTGAAAATGAAACTTGGCTTCTTTGAAGAAATCTTTATTTCTCTCAAAGCTCAGTAGGCGGTCTTATAATTATAAGACACCTTGTATTTTCTCTCGTGTACATTATTTTGCCTTATAAATTGTTACGTTAAATGTTTTACTGTTGCTATGTACAATCCGTTACAAAAAAGCATGAAATCAGAAAGAATAAAAAAAAGATACGAAAAACAACAAGACCGAAAGAAACACAAATCGAGCATGTGATGCTGCCATGAAGCACAAACAAATCATTCGAAAAACAAGAAACTCATCTCACGTACACAACATTCAATCAAGTTGAAAGAAACCATCAGTAAAATTCACTAGGTATAATTGACTTTTGTGGCTTGATCAGTAAAATGAAGAAAAAAGAAGTACATACCAGACAAATCCTATAACCAAGACTGTTTTCACTCATTTTGAAGCCATTATGGATACATATATCTTGTAAATGATTTCATTTTCAGAAGACTATTAATAGGCAAAGAATGTCATTTTGCCAGTTAGTGATTTTCATAGACAAGGGAGAACAAGTATATTTCTGTACTTCTTTGTACTTCTTGATACTTTCGTACTTCTGAAGTACAGGAGCACGCTTGTTCCCTTTGTTCATAGAACTTATATTGATCTGTACAATATACGAAAGTATATACAAACAGACAAAACCAAAAACTAAATAGATTTGTGCGTTTTTTACTCTAATAATGTAATTACCAGAGGTTCCACGCTCAATAATCATCCAATAAGAAAGAACCAACAAACTTTAACTTTATTAGTCATTACTTCAAAAATAATTGAAATTGACCCGAAGTAAATCAAAGAACATCAAAGTATCTCGATCTTCCATTAAGGAAATCAAATTCATATGATGTTATATATGACTTTTTATCAAATCGAATGAGTTTCCGGAAATTAAATGCCTTTACAGAAAACCCTTAATATACGGTAAACAACGTACATATTCAAAAAAATATTAACTTTCCTTACTCTATCGTAAGTCATGGAATTCTGAAGTGATACTCATTGGTTAAGATAACGGTGAGTATGCCGATACAGAGCACCTCACTTGCGTCTGGGTTAGAGCAGTTACAAAAGCGGAAAGTGCCATCCGTGACAAAGGATCAGAGGATGTCGTTTTGAGTGAATGAAGTATGATACTTAAGTTTACACCCACACTCATGTCCACAGCTCGTAGTGAAAGACTTGCGGCTCTGCCGAAAGACATGTTTTTTTTTGGAAAAAAATGTTCGAAAAAGACCTGTGACTGAAAATATTCGTTTTTCTTTTTAGTTTTTGGGAAAATGCAGGAAACAGTAACGCCGTCACGTCAAGAGAAGAAGCATATATTCTTTGCCTATGCAGAAAAAGATGAGTCCGATGTAAGAGTGGCTGAAAAACTGAAGAATCATTTCATCCAGAGACGATTGAGAGCTTATCATCCTAGAGAAAATGAAGACATTAATACTAAAATTGCAAATGGTATTGAAAATGCTGCTGTGGTTCTAGCTTTTCCATCCCTCTCATTACAAATGTCAAAAAGTGGATCAAAACTATTGAATTACGCTGATCAAACAAAAACACCGATTCTAAATATTAAGATTTGTGAAGATTTTCAACCTACAGACTGGTTAGGTGCTATTTTAGCTCCCACACGTAGTTGCTCGACTGATTTTAATGAAGTTATGAAATCCTTGATTTCTATGGGGATTAAAACTAATAATCTTGTTCTTGAAAGAGATGCAAAGAATGAACCACAACCAATAGAAAAGCATCTATTTTATGGTGGAACTCGATCGGGAGATGTGACCGCTACTTATCATCAGTTTGGTCAAAAGTTTCCCATGGAATTTGAGGTATTTAATGAATTGAATTGACAGATATATTAATATCTAAGTTATATATTTCCGTTAGTTTTTGGGTTTGCAACAAGGCAAAGTGTTTGGTCAAGGAGATGATGAAGTCGGAGCTTTTACTCTTGCTGGTCAATACACACTTAAAAATGGCTATGGTGATATCAATATGCATAAGCAATATATCGGAAAACATTCCGTTATATATCGAGGAGAGATTTATTTACAGGGAATAAAATGTTTGATAGAAGGACACTGGGAAATAAACAATATGTATAATAGATTTATCATCCATCTGACTCTTCCAGAGGTATATGCAACAGAAATGGAAAAGATACCATTACCAAAAGCTTCACAAAGACAAGGAAGTAAAGTTATGATTTCCTATTGTTCATGTCAATATGATTTAGCTCAAAAGATAGCTGAAGGATTGGTTGCTAAAGGTATTCCAGCTGTTTGCCCACCATTACGAATTCATGAAATGATAAAAATAGCAACTGAAGAAGCAAGAGTTGTTATACCATTAATGAGTGAAGCATATGAAGCATCGAATACTTCGAAGTATGTTCTTTCTTATGTGGATGAAGCTGGTATTCCTATAGTTCCCATAAAAGCACAAGATCCTTATTCTCAAAGTGGTTGGCTTGGCGTTATTTGTGCTGGTGCATTATGGACGAGGATAACGAATGCAAATGATATTGAGAAAAACCTGGATAATCTTATAGGACAATTGCATCCATATATCAGCGATTCTTTAGATGAAGAGCAACATCTTGATGCTCTCGTTGATGGAACTATTGCTCAAGGTTATTATATTCAGTGGGGAAAGAAGTTTGATATGAAGTTTGATATGTTTGCTATGATAAATGGTTATATTGCTGGTCAAGGAGATGATGAAGTCGGTGGCTTTGTAATCAATGGGAAATATACTTGTTTATCAGATAAAGAAGACTTTGAATTCCAGTTTAAAAAGCATTATATCGGTCAACATAATGTTCAATACTCTGGAAGTATAACTCATCATGGATCTCAATTCTTCTTTGATGGAAAATGGTTTCTAGATGAATTATCTGATAGCTTCCATCTAGAAGTTTCTCGTAATCAATCATCAGGACCTAAAGGTTTACATATCATGTTAAGTTATCAATGGAATAGTCAAGAGCTTGTTAAACGAGTAGCAGATATACTCAAACAAAGAAATATTCCTATTTGGTTTGATATTGCTGGAGATATGAAAGGAAATATCAATGCTGCTATGGCTTGTGGTGTTGAAGGTGCTGCGACGGTTGTTAGTTTTAATACTGTTGCTTATAGCAAAAGCATTAATTGTCAAAAAGAACTTACATATGCTTCTCAATTAAAGAAGAATATTGTTCCTGTTCTTCTTGAGAATGATAAGGAATTCCAAAACACATGGTTAGACATGATAATAGCTTCCTTAAACGCAATTAATATGCAAGATGATAATCAATTCAACTCCAGTATCGATACTCTTATGCAACGAATTAATAGAGCTCTTGAAGAGAAAAAAGATGAAGAATCTCATCGATCTCAAGCCATTACAAGGTTTGAAGGTGGTGCTGTAGGAGGAAAATATTATCAATATCATCAAGCTTTTGATATGTTCTTTGATTTCTTTAGCTTAAGCGAAGGAAGAGTTTTAGGTCAAGGAAATGATGAAATTGGACCTTTCACAATGGCTGGGAATTATGATAATGAAGGAAAGGTTTCCTTCACAAAGCAATACGTTGGGCAACATTCTGTTGAATACAATGGAAATATCTATTGTGATAACTTTGGAGGATTTAAGATTCAAGGACACTGGAGTATTGAGGACGAAACAGATGAATTCTATCTGGAAAGTATCAATGCTATCAAGTATGATACACTGACTGAAAACATATAATTATTTGTAACAACAGATATATGATTTTAACTCTTTGTCATTCTTTCTTTCCCTTGAAGTCGAGTGTGAGTGTATGGAGTATGATACTCATGTCTGCATCCACACCCACACCTACACTCCCAATCGTCCATTTATATTTGTCCGAAGATAATGTGCTCTTCTTGAATTGAATGCAAAATCAAATGTATCTCTGACAAGAAAAGTTTTATCGTAATAATATTGTATTTTGCTTATAACATGCTCCCCTTTTATTTTGAAAAACCAGCAGCAATAGTAACCGACATGTGAAATATGATTTAATACCAGCTTGATTGCAGGACAATCGACAATCATCCCGCATACTTTCACCATCATATGATCACCTTATCTTGTTGGAAAACCTAAAAAAAGAAGGTGAGTAGCTCATAATAATGCAGCTAATAAAACAAAGGATAATTGCTTTACACTTTCAAAAGAATGATTTCAGAAGCGTGTTCAGCAAATGTGGGTGGCTGTAGGATATGGATGTGGGTATAGAATGAAGGACAAACCACGCCCACGCCCACACTCTCTCTCATACTCACAGCCACGCCCAAATATAGAACGATTGTCACTTTAGAGAAAGGCTCAAACAAAAAGGACTAAAACTATCTTAATCGATAAAAGACCGAATAACAGAGTGACCCACGAAGCTTATCACACAATTTTTCTCAACTGTAGGTCGACCTAGGTATCTAATCTAAATATTACAAACAGATGGATTCTTAAAAAGCTTTACTCTTCTTTGATAAATCTTCATCTTTTTACTTCACTGCTATTCAGATAGATAAATCGTTTATTACAAATTTTGAAGAAATAATACTTTTTTTTGTTCAATGTTTATCATTATATTTCGGTTAGTGTCGCTTTTCAAAAAAACAGCATCAGACCTTGCTACAAATGAAAATGTCGGAAAAATATGTTTTTAAACAATGAGCTAAGAATGTCCTAATAGGTAGTGAGAACAGCTCTTTCTTAGCACCAAATTGATTTTCACTTTTTAAATAGCACTCTTACCTTCATATTTTAGATTTAGTAATTGATGAAAACATCGATATAACCATAGTTCAATATTTGATTGTTCATTTCCAATCCATAAAGATAAAATTAGATTATTTTGTCGCCGAATTCGTATAGCAGGTGGAAGCTCGACGACAGAACCACTCAAAATTCGTAAACATTGTATATTCGATTTTCCTAAATTAATTCCATCCAAGTGAAGAAGAATACTAAGAAATGGATAAGAATTGGAATCCCATAAGATTTCATAATTTCGATTATAAACAATATCATTTATATCATGATCAGTTTTTTGTTTTGTAAAAGCTTCACGATATATATTAATTATGAAGCATAATCGATCATATGATCGAGTAAAAACAATTGCTTGTAATACGTCAAAAACTAAAGGTAAACTTTCCGGATTATCATTTGTACACTTGAGGCATTTCTTGGACATTGTTGGAAGATCAATTTTGCAATTAATACATAGTAACCTTTTAATGAATAAGTCTTCCACTAAAGGAAAGAACAAAAGAGTTTTAAATAATATAAGAAAACTTAGAAAACGATTTTTCAGAGAAAAGTCTTTACGAAAAGTAAAACTAATTGAATATATCCACTATTTTGATGGAACTCAAGGGTTAGNAACGCTTGGGTAAAAATTCAAGCGCATAGGCAAGAATTTCAAGTGGATGAGCAAGAATATCAAGCGATAGCACAAGAAGTTCAAGAACTTGATCTCACCGAAAGGTTTCAAGTCTTGCCTCAAGTTTTGTCCATAGCGCAGGACTTTCTTGGTCAAGATTCTCAAGTTTCTCTTGCGCAGACCAAAAGAAGTTCGTCTAGAGATACTTTTAAAGTTTCACAGCATGTCGCATTGAAGGAAATCAACCTGGACCTTGAGAAGAGTCCAAGTAGAACCATTTCACCTGAATCTGCAGCAGACACAATTGATACAGAGACTTTCTTATTTGCTATTCATATTTTCAATGGTATGGTTTTGATGCAAATTTAATCAATTTCATGATATGAGCATTTGGAATGCATTCATGAACTTGGAACACTTTTCAAAAAAATGTCTGTTTCATAAATTGAAACAGTATATTTTTGATTTCCTTCGTTATTTCTCCGTGGGAGAACGTTCAACAAAACCATGCAATTTGCATTGTTCGCTGGTATCTGTGCAGTTCACGAAAGATGTTTTCATCCGGATTTTCCTTCTTTGCCTTCATCGAGTAGTTCTACAGAAAGATAGAACTTTTACTTTCGTATGGGACTCGTGTTACGATACTAAAACGATAAACAAAACCGAATCCTCATTGCATGACTGATATGTTCCTATGCCTAATATGTAAATAATATATGGCGATTTATGATCTTACTATTGAATTGTTCGTGACGATTGAATCATTTTGGGTGTGGGTGCACGTTTCTATATTCGATTTTTCAACATCCACACCCATCCACTCCAATTGTCGAGCTCGACTCGATTGCACATTGAATATGCTTCAATACTTCTTTATATTTTTGCTAATTTTCAACATTGACTACAATATTATACAACCGAACGATTTTTCAGATTACTGTAGCTCATAGCAGGATGAGTCGGTGGCAAGTATTTGAGGCGTTATATTCGACTACTCTCTGATAGTTATGAAAAGAATCTTCCAAATGACTTTCAACATGCTGTAAAGAAGCCAAATTAATCGGATCGAATTATTTTCAATCATCGCGAGTTTTTGCACGCACATCCATACAACTATGATGAGTTCGAACAAGATCACCTTTGTGCACATAAATAGTACTCATATTTAGAAATTGGTTTTGTAAAATGTTTAAACTATCTAGGTATCAACATAACAACTAAACTGGGATGAGTATTTACATTTTAGAACGCCTTAAAATTATTAGAAAGATCTATCATGCTTTTCGTATTCTCTTTAATAAAATACCTTTATCTCTAATCCATTTAAGAATGAAACTATTTTTTGCATATCCGCTTCCGCCTATAATCTGACTTTTCTCGAGTTTCGTTTTTCTATACCGAAAATCAACAAAGACTCGTCGAACACGTCTACTGTACAGGTTTACGCATAATCAATAGCCTGAAATTTTGGTACGACCTGACAGTTTACTCATCATCAAGAGAACACACCATAAATGACTACTTATATAAATACTGGTTAAAATTTAATAAATATCTCGAAACCTCGACAGAAGCACATCAATACCAACTAAATTTGGTTCCATATTTAGCATATAGGGTTCCACAAAAGAGCTGGTATCTATCCAGGAGTATGTGTAAGAGCAGTAAATTTTTGAATAGATTATCTTAGAAAGCTCAACACTCGAAAATAGATTTGATAAAGTTTTTGACGATTCACTCTCAGTAATATGGGTATTTCAAACACGCATTCTTTCCTATATATTGCTTTATTTATACATACCTATTGTAGAAAACATAACGACAAATGTAGAATTGAATCGACATTGAGTAAACAAAAGCTGTATTAGTATGTCTAACTCTTTCTTTCCAACTTTAGCCATTTGTAATCAAATAATTTCATTAACGCCATTGTTATTTTGCTTTGTCTATTCTGTCTCGTCATTTTTACTCTATATCTTCCATAGGGGTGTTGTGTTCGACTGCGATTTGGATTTGGGTTTGGGTTTGGTGTCCGGTTACCCAAATTTTAGGTGGATTTGAAAGATAAAGTCCTAGAAAAGAGAAAAGAATCCTAAATCGTGTTAATTGATCTGAAATGACTTGAATTTGGGTTGGATTTGGATTTGAGATTTGGATTTGGGATTTGGGTATAGATTTGGTTTTGGTGTTCAGATTTGGTTCCTTTCTATCAGAAACGAAAATTTAGAGTCATGTTAAATTATAATCAAATCCCAAATCCAAATCCAAACTCAAATCCAAATCCCCAATTCCAAATCAAAATATAGTTGAAATTCTTAGTTACAGTCCGAATCGGGTCCAAACGATAGCCACAGTCTAAATTCAAACAAGATGTATGTCTAGAACCAAATCTAGACCAAATCCACAACTTCGGAAACCAAATCCAAACCCAAATATCAAGGATTTGGCCTCAAATCTCAAATATCTGAGAGATTTGTTGCACCCCTAATATTCCATTATAGAAGATGTCTCAGATTATCTATTTTATGATGATTGTAAATTTTTCATTTTCTCTTTTCTTCTTTATCTTCTGTTCTTATTTCTTCTTATTGTTGCGTTCTTCGTAACTTCTTTTTTTATCTATTAACGTCACATTGTCAATTTTATTTAATACGGACAATAAAGTTACATACCAGAAAAAAGAATTCTCGTTTTGCTGCCGTACAACGGGGCACAGAGAATATGCTACACTCTACTTGACGCGCTGTCAGGACTATTTTGTCGTTCAGATCAACGTGCGCCTTTCTTTTCTTGTCCTTTACCAGTCTTCCGACATGGAGAAATACTTTTCTTTTTCTCTTTTCTTCCACGTAGTATATATTCGCTGTTATAATGTGTTGATATGGGCACATACAAACAAAGTTGTCTTGTTACCTCTCTGCGATGGAAAACTTCATACGGCAGTTGACACAAAAACAATTAACTGTTCGAAAAATAATGGTTCTATACATGTACTTACCTAGATAAAGAATCAACATCCGTTCATTCAAATGTGATATTGGATGCTTTTGTTGACTATTTGCTTGTCGAACCACACGATCCACTGTTGAACCCAATCAAATTCATTTTTATCCGGAAAGTTACCAAACAGCTGGTCGACGAAAAATTATCCACTACTCTCAATGATGTTGTGCAAGCGTACACGCGTGTTCTCGCTGCATATACTACCGACAGTTGGCATGTGAACTTTCTAGAAATAATCTATCAAAAATTTCGTCTCGGCGAATCCTTATATTCCATTCCACCGACGACGGATTTGATCGAACTTATTTTCATAAGTCCACAGAAGAAGAAAGAAATTATGATGGTCATGCGAACAGCCTATCAAGACCTATATAGATATGACTAGTGAATGACCATTATGTTTGGTGAGAGAAAAGAGATACAAAAAGTCAAAGTGTCTGAAGAAAAAGAAAGATTTATCAGTTTCCTAAAACATGTTCAATTAACTGCAAAATCGGAGCTTTCCAAATAGTTTACTCAGAAAAATGCTGACAATGAACACTGATGAGACAATCAAGGCCAGAATTGCACGAAAAACTTCGGGAAAACACTATTTCGAAGTTGTGGTAATTATCGCGTCGCATGTTCTCATATTCAAGTACACTTCCACTGCTAAGTTTAATATTCTTTTGTGAAACACGATTGGTAATGAGTGTTGAAAAACGTAGCGAGAAAAGTGAACCCGCAGCCCTTCTCGGACAGACATATCGGCATACTATTTTGGGCTTTTTTGAATTTTTGAAGCTCGAACTTTTGGAACTTTTGGATTATGAATAGATTTGAAATTCTGAAGTGTAAAAATCTACGTTTTTTAGCTAGAGAATGGTCCGTAGACCTCATCGTAGATCATGAGAAATGTTCTGGCATGCTACTTCATTGAATCTTTCACGAATTCTGATCATTATGAAGAGAGCCTTCGTATACAATTAAAGCGGCTCTATCGTATTTCACATTGTAATTCTTTAGAGATTACGCTGAAAGCTTTTTCCTCTATTTTTTTGGAATAAAAATGAAAAATAATCGAATTGCAATCAACATTAAAATCGACTATTGACTTCTCTGTATTTTATGTGATAGATATGCCATGCAACATTCACTCGAATCATCCATGTGCCCACCGATGATATCATCATTGAGACATTCTTTGTCTAGCCCGTACGATAACAATGATACATTGACCGATGTTCAACTCGACTTGTCTACTTTGCTCTTAGATGATGCTACGTCCGACGACATTTCTCTTCTCGTCACATCATTCGAAAATAATTATGAATTGTTCAAATCAAACTATACAAAAATGCTTGAAACTATGGAACGTTTCGTCTTAATGGACAAATTTGAATATGCTTCTCGCTTCATTTACAGGCCTATTGTGAAGCATTTTGTCTCCATTGACCTTGCACCTCTACTCCAAATGTCAATTCGACTCTGCTCGTTGCTTGCAAATACTAGAGAACGTGGGGATTTATTGTGCCCCAACATCTTTTATCAGTTTTTCTATGCATTGAACAGCGTAAAGGCTAACAAAAAATTGGCATCACTCTTTTTCGATCTTATCCTTGCTACACTAGAAATTTTCACAATGGATGCGCCTGAGCATGCTGCAAAAATACTTATCAAATCCGAATTCTATCCATGGAAAGAGCTGACACCTCGCATAGGCCATCTCATTCGCATTTGTGGCTTATATAATTCCATAGTTCATCCGAATTTCTTTAGTAAACTCGACTCACTTGAAAATATTATTCAATTGATCTTCGACAGAGCTAAAGTCAATTCTATCATATATCGAGCGACACACGAACCATCACTCAAATGCATCTTTCGATGGTCGGACAAGAATACAACGTAAAGTATGCATGTGTACAAAATGGGTGGAATAATACTAGACTTAATCGATGTGCAACAAGCTACTATTGACATATGTTCGCAATTAATCGGTGCACTTCGACATCGCGTAAACACAAACGATGGCAGCGATGATCATGAAAACGTTCGCCTTAGACATGGATGTTTCTTTCAGGTAAATCTGAATTATTTTCGAGATAGATTTATATCATGTCATATTTTAAAAGCTCTTATTGGTACGACTTGACAAATTCATGGAACATATTTAAAACACTAACAAATACTTTTCATCGACAACTATCCAATTTCTCTTTGGCTGTACTTGACCGACCGTTGTATGCCGAAAACGGAAATAGGAAATTCGAGTATTTTGCTATGTCAAATCTTTGGCACCAACTTCGCGTATGTCTTATTAATGAAGAAGATGCTCGTGCCTACAACACGTGCCTTGGCCGACTAGGCATACGAGCACAAGATGACAATGATAAAGATTTGAAGTATTGGTGGCTCAGCTTTTGGACAACTGTTGGCATGAAATTACCACAAGTAGCTGTCGATCATGTCGAACAATTTCTTGCTACTACAATTGACCAGAAGGACATGAATTTTCTTGTAATATTACCAGTAAGTATTTCAAAAAATACGACGAAAACGTTCTGTAAAGATATGTATAATCCCAGATCACTTTCGCTTGGTTCTACTGAATTCTGACGAGTAGTTCATTGCAATCGGATTCCAGCACGGGATTTTTCAGACGAGATCCAATGACTTTCGACTAAATTTCAGTCAGAACTAATCCGATGAAAACCATGCTGGAATTCGGTGGCAACGAACTCAACAGAACTTGGAGGAACCGTTGCTAGAAAGAAATAGAACCTACTGGTCTCGACAGCCGAAACATTTGACCAGGGATAAATGTGAATTTCCAGCATCTTATATCAGGAACATCTCTATATGAGGTTGACATAGATTTTTGATATTTTAGTCAAACCTATTAGATCGGCTAGATCCATTGACCATTAATCCTTTTCGAATTCATATTAAATCTTTATTAGAATTTGAATATGAATATATATTAATCTAACTATGAACGAACTTTCTATCACACAGAGTAAAACAACGAATTTTCTTAAAAGTTTTGCACCGAACAAAACATGTCACTATCATTTGCATGTAGAACAATAATCTCAGACTGTGTCAGCTCGATTGTTGACAGTATTTATAAAAAGTGATCGAACATTTCTCTAGATGTTATACCAAAAACGTCCAGAGCCTTTTCATGCTCGTTTCAACGATCTTCTAAACGAATTATTCGCCGATAACGCACAGAATTTGGCATCGTTGGCCTATCTAGTGTGGGTGATTACCCAGGTACATCCTGAATTAATCTCTACGAACCATCTCAACTATTTTTCACTTCATTAGAAGATACTTCATTACTAAAAAATGCTCGGATCCTTTTTCAAGTGCTTGTTCCAGTGTCTAACTATCAACCTGAGATATTCGACACACATCGTGCGCAACTCCTTCGTATTATCACCGAACAACAGGATATATGCGCATTCGGATGCCTTCAACAGTATCTCATTGCATCTGTTATTGTCGGTGGCGAACTGACGGCCAAAGAGAATCTCAATACTCTTACAAATCTTCTCAAAGATAGTAACACTTCAAATGAGATTCGATCATCAATATTTCGTGGATGTCAATTGATCGGAGTAAAATGCAAACAGGCACTGGTAGCTCGATGCGACGACTTGATTGCTGTCGAATTGAATGCAACTTGTCAATGGTTACTTGATTATATCGATGATACGAAAATTACAGCTGAGCATCAAGTAGCGATCAAACAACCCCAAGAAGAAATGGGACAAATGGAAAAGCGTGTTGTAAAAACCGAGCAAGATGTGCAACAAGTAACTCATGTTGTCAAACAACAAGAACTCAATGTGAGAATCTGGTTGTATTCATTCATGATGATTCTTCGCTCGTTTTAGATAACCAATATTCGTACTCGCGTCGACCACGTCGATGCACGTCTAACTGACGTTGCCTAACAAATACAAGTACATGCAAGTGAAATTGAACGTATTGATGCTAAAACCTTGAGTTATTTACCTGAGTGGTATGGTGCAGTGAGCAAACTACTCAATCGTCCAGCAGACAACGATTAGCGTTTGCTCAGAAAAAGTTTTGGCTATTCGACAAGTGAACTGAGACATTGGGCCACGAAAGTTGATCCATGCATGGCTTTACTCAACGAATGGTACATGACACACAAAACTGACAAAGCTATCTATGGCCTTGTCAAAATGCTTGGCGAAATTGGATGAAATGATGCAGAGCAAATTATTCGGCAAGCAGTGATTGCTGCTAGTGACGCTATTTCCGATGAACTTCAAATTGAAATGAAGCGTCTTCTGCCTGTGTTTCTTTCTTACCAATGGGGTACTCAAGTAGCTGTGACTATACTCAAAGGCCATCTCGAGGAAGCGGGCTATGCTTGTTGGATGGATACGAGACAGATGGGCGGTGGCGATAAACGTTTCGCTAAAATCGATGCCGGCATTCGCGGAGCCAAAGTCGTTTTATGTTGTACGACAGAAGTTTATGCTCAATCTGACAATTGTTCCCGTGAAGTTCATCTGTGTGTGAGCACAGGTAAACCACTAATTCCACTTTAGATGGAAAAACAACCGTGGTCACCCGAAGGTGCTCTCGGTCCTATTATGCGCGAATATCTCTTTATTCGGTTTTTCAATCGCAAAAACACCGAATCGACAAACTATTGGCCTGAGGAGAAATTTGCCGAACTACTCGGTCCAATTCGTTATCATGTGGCACCCGATGCAGATATGATCAGTAACCGGTATAGGAACTGGTTTATTCCTAAAATCGATAATCTCATCTTTCTTCAACCGTCAACGAGTAAGAACGAGAAGCAGACAACAAAGGATGAGCCAACATCACTGAAGGGCACTTCGCTAGTGGTGGCACATTCTCAACCGATGATCTCCTATCAATGGGATCACCAAACACAGATTGTAGCTTTGTACAAACGACTCACATTGTTGGGTTATCAAGTGTAGCTTGATATATTTCAAATGGGTGGTGGAGTCATTGTTCGAAAAGATTGATAGCGGAATTCGTCATTCATTATGTGTACTCACTTGTGTCATGCCAAAATATGTAGCGTCCATCAATTGTCGGCGAGAAATGGCACTAGCTGACGCTCTAATCAAACCAATCATACCATTACTACTCCAAGAAACAAGCACATGGCCACCACCCGGTCCCATGGCACTCGTATTTACTGAAAAACCATACATCGATTTTCGACGTAAGAGTGAACAGAATGATAATGACAATATATGGATAGGTAAGGAATTTCAACAATTACTTGCTTGATTGCAACAGTTCGTGCCTGAAGTGCAAATAGAGAAGCCTCAACGACACTTGCTCGACATGCAACGACCTACATCGGCTACTCCTGGTAGCGGTAGCAATGTACAACAACAATCAAAACGAATAACCAGTGCGCATACGGTCCAACAGAGTCAAACATGTTCTCTTATGTAAAATGTCATTACGATATGACAACAATAAAATCTGAAAGGGTATTTCTATGCTCTTTAAGAAATAGTTTAAAAAACCTGATTAACTTCTTGCCCTATGTGTGCATTGTCAAACGATTGATATCCAACGCAACAAACATTTTGACCACGATTCATGTGTATAAGTAACAGGAAGAATTTCAAACAGTCTATATGAAAGAATACTATTATAAACTTTCCTGATCTCATACAGTTAGCTTGTGAGTGTGGGCCTTTTCCTCAATACACTCCCACCCAAGAGAGAAAAAACAGATTTTGGCATTCAAAATCTCTAAAACTTTGTAAAACCTTAAAAAGTCACTCAAAATCTTTGAAATATGTTGAAGTCTTTTGAATCAGATTTGAGAAAGCTGTTTCTTAGCTATTGTAAGGAAAACCCATAGTGTTGTTCGGATGATATGAAAGAACACCTCGGATAATCTTAAGACTGGCCCGAACAAGCCGATCTTTTAACCGAACCTTAAAGAAAAAAACTGTGCTCAAATCTGATTAGTTGATAGGTTCTTTCTATCGATCAATCAGATTCGAGGAAGATGTGTCTCAGCTATTTTAAGGGCAAACTATACCAATGTTTGGGTCCAATGAAGGAGAGCCTCAGATACACCTACGATTGGCTCGAACAACTCTATGTTTCGTCCTAACAAGAGAAGAAAAATCTTGGTGAAATTTGGTTGGTTTGTAGCTTTTTTCTACTGACAAATTAGATTTCGACAGGTTTTTTTTCTCTATTGTTTGGACAAAACATAGGATTGTTCGAACCAATCTTAGAGTTTTCTGAGGTCCTCTTTCATTTAACCCGAACATCGATATGGTTTGTCCTTTTAATAGCTGAGAATCAGCTTGCTCGAATTTGATTGGTTGATGCGCGGGATGTAGAGATCACGCTAATGAGTGCTCATGTAATCAGTACCGAGCTTGAACTGACAGCCCTAATAAACACAAGCGAAAATGAGCTGATTCTTATGAATAACTCGCATATTAGTGGTACAGAAGAAACGCTCACGGTCATATAAGTGTGTTCAGATTGTATGCAACTGGAATCGCTTGAAATCTTCAGAAATCTTTTAATATCTTTTGAAATTTTAAAACCTGCTTTTCCTCCTTGCCCACACCCCATTTTTGATTCTTAATTGATGGAGTGGAGTTATAAACATATTGCTATATTGGTTTATCGGATATGGTTTTAATAAATATGTAGAGAGAATTAAAGTTATATAGCGAATCATTTATCATCTTTCAAATAAGTATGTTTCTTTTAACTATTTTAGATGAAAAGATTGATGGTTTATCATTATTAAATTTAAGTTCAGCATCAATTGAAGAATTATTATCGATCACAGTGAATAATGATGTTGTTAAAAAATGAACCGTTGGTATTAAATATATTCGAAAGAAAAATTGGCTGAACTGAGAAATAGTGTTTGTTCCCTTGATTTTATTAATAAGCTGTATCCTTTGATTCGATTTTAGTACGATGATATCGTTGAATGAAAAGTAATCTGATTTATTTGTAAGTTACAACAATTACATTGAAATGAATTAAATTCATTGTGGTTTTTTAATGATTTCAATATTGACAATGATTGTGATTATGTTGGAAAAACAGCTTCATCAGAAATCACTTCCATCAACTTCAAATACATGAAATAAATCTTTCGATGAATCTCTATCGAATTCATCAATCTCCTGAAAATTCTTCGACAACATCGACAATATCACATAAAAAACAAAATTTCTATTAAATTATGTTCTTTCAAAATTTAATAAAACATTCGAACTAGCTGCTGAAAGTCCATCATCAGCTGACTTTTGAATACGATGGAGAAAGAAACAACAACTACGTTGTCAAAACAATTCGCGATGATCTGATAAATACTTATGGTATAGATTTCTATACAACATCTTTCGAATTCAATCGTATGATAATGAGTGTCAGAAATAAATATCCAGCGCTTTCCAAACTATTTGGTGAATATATGGAATGTTTGATAAAAATTCATAAACTTTTCTCAGTTTCATTTATTTTTTTTTTTCTTTCATTTAGAGTTCGCTATTTTCAGCATTGAAATAACAATTCTCTCGCGATCGATAAGTATCAGTTTGTTCATCAGATGTGTTGGTGAAAAAACGTCACTCATATAAACATCAAATGTCAGATCAAAAATTAAAATTCTTGAAGGTTGAATTGGTATCTCATTGAGTAAGCATCGAACAATAATATTTTTTTTTATAATTTTTTTGCCGGTTTAGCAATATTTACTGGAAGAAAATGAACAATCAAAAGAATCATTGATGCAAATGCGTTAACAAGCAGAAGCAATGCGTACTTTAATTCATACTACAAATTATGATATAAATCAAATGAAAGTTAAAATGGATATAACATATGTCCATCGTCAGCGTCTTGTTCATGATATGAAATCAATCAAAGAGATTGTTGAATTGTATCCAGCCCTGTCGACGGTAAACTCAGTAAATATTGAAAATTGTATAAATTGATCGATTCGCTATTTATTTTTATTTTTATTTTTATGAATAGTTCAAAGATTAAAATTAAATCTTATACAGTTAGCCAAATATTTAGATCAACAACGAAAAGAAAATATAAATTAAGGTAATGCATTTTCTTGATTGAAGAAAAGCAACCATTTATAATACTGGAGCACTTAATTATGAAACGTTACAAATATTCCAAAAAAGTTATTATTGCATCATGTAAGGAGTTCTTATGAACATTTAAGTAATTTTATAGATTTAAAGAACTAATCTTATTATTGTTTGTTTTAGGAAGCCATTTATGCGTATCCCATGATACAAATACAAACAATCAACAATATTAAAAATGATTTCATCATTATTGAGTACAACACGCTTATTACAACGAATTCACAAAACGGAAGCTATTGCTACTTTAATTGGATCCTACGAAATTTTCAACGTAGAATATCCATCAAAAGTTCGAATCACGCTAGAAGTTCTGAATGGCTTATCATTCAAAAAAAGATCATTTTCCTTGTCACTGGCTGCAAAAAAGATTTTAAAATGATTATAAATTCAACAATTAAAGACTATGAAAGTATATTTTTATAAGTGCACTTGTACAAAATCTAGAGCTTCTAAAGTTATATTAAAGCACATGATCTATTTGTTTTTGTAATCGTCTTTTTATGTTATCAAGAGTAACTTATTTGTTGTTTTTTTTAGTGATTGTAACATTTTTTATTTGTTATGAACTATTTGAACTTGAGTTAAAATAGATAAAACAAACTGAATGATGAAATCAAACTAGCATTGACTTTCAAATTTATAGAAAACGTTCTAATTGATAAATTCAATCCGAATTTCTAATTTAAAAATCGCACTTCTAATTGGTATCTTCTTGCATATTGTATTTTCAGAAACGTAAAGAATCATCATAGAATATGTATGGGCATTCTTAGAGTATCGTCTTCTGATTTCTATAATGCATTTTCTACTTTACAGTGTATCAGTTTGGCACATTGATTAACTAATCATGTAGTATAGACATTGTTAACATCCTATATATTTAATTTGTTCTACATGGTATATTCATTTCGTTATGCCTTATGTCTTTGGGAAATATTCGCTATATGTAACAGGGAATACAAAAAAAATTAGAAAAAGCAATATTAAATAGCATAAATTGATATCGAAGTGAGTTGATAACAATCATTAAGTGTATTATGATGTCCTTTCACGTCATAAAAACACTCTGATGCGTATTTTCCCACAGAAATAGTCTTCAGCACCAGTAAAAGGCCTTTAACTTCCGAGTGAAGTGTTTCTTTGACCTATTGCTTTGAAAAAAAGCCATGAAAAGTTCAAAAAAGAAATCTAGATCGGACTGGACCAGATCGAACCAGTCGTTTACCATTACTGGTTACAACACTGTCACACCCGCACTCTACATCGACGCCCAAAAGTTACACGGAAAGCATGAAGCACAATACATTTGAATGTTCTCGAACATTAGCCAATGAAAAGAAAATTGTTAAGAAAAATTTTATGTAAGTAAAAGAAATACGAACAAAAAATAGGAACAACAATATCAATAAGAGAAATCCACTTGTTAAAACAATTGTAACAAAAGAGGAAACAACGAACCGACATATCACTTTCATAAGATATAGTAGTTTTGGCATAGTACAGAAATAACAAAAAACAGAAAACGATAGTAGAAGTGTGGATAGTTGTGTGAGATCACAATTTTTAAGTTCGTAGGGAATAAGTTTCACACTTGCAAGATGCATCATCAAGTGAATAGGAAAGATCAAGAGAGTAGAACGAGAAGAGGCCAATAAGTCAAACAAACTCTGTTTAGATCAAAGTTTAACGAATTATCTTCAAAACATATAAGTTTTCCTCACATATTTCGTTCTATATAGTTCTACTGCATCATCTCCTTGATCACCAGCTGCACTTCTTAGAATTTCTTCTGTTACAAAGTCGGTCAGGGATTCAGCACCATCAGAAGAGTGAATATCTAGATGTTCACAGCGTCCTTGCGTCTGTCTCGCAATTTTTTGGAAATCATCTGTTGCATAACCAGTAAGATAGAACGCGTGCACAGGAATGTTTTTTTCTTTTAACTTTTCTAATTCATACTGATAATATGTTGGCTTACTAAATCTGGTCTTTTCCCAATATACTTCACCAAAACTTCCTCTTTTTTGACTGATCTCTTTTTGTGTATTTGCTGGAGCATCTCCTATTAAAATTACTTGTGAGATTGAGTTTTGCATTTCGCTTTCTTTAACTGCATGCCATAAACCTATTTCAATGGCTTCATGTCCCCAACCACCTTCAGAGCTGATTGTATTCATGAATGCTCTTAAATGACTAGCTTTTGTCTCCCAAGAAGAAGCTTGCAAAATCTTATTCTCTTTAGAATTATAGTTTCGATATATGGCAATTTGCATCTGAAATGCATCGCTAGGAAGCATTTGTTCTTTTAAAATATCAGAAGCTCGCTCAAACATTGTACAAACCGTTTCTTTAGCAGCAGATAACAAATTCGACATAGAGCCTGTTGCATCCATCAACAAAACCGTACGTGAAGTTTTTGTAACTAAACTTGCTCCACGATTTTGTTCCAACAAAAACTTCTTTACAGTCTTTATGTTTCCTTCGGATAATGCAGTCATGAACTCTTTAGAAGCTTTATGTTCATGCTTGCATTGCTCTATACCAAGTTCTTTCGCAGCACACTTACTTTCATAAAGTGCATTGCGAGCCTCGTTCAAAGTCATATAAAGAGTAGTGCCTGATATTTTTGGTAGCTCTTCCTTCCAAGTAGAACCAAGAACCCATTCTAAATCTTTATCTAGCAAAATCATTCTGTATGAACCATAATCTCCTTGTCGTGCGCCTCTTCCTATAATTTGATATTCTTCAGATAATTCTTCCGAGAAAAATGTTTGAAGTACATGCATGCCTCCATTAAGTAAGAGTTGTTGATTACGGCAGATAAAATCAGTACCTCGTCCGAACGTTCGAGTCAATAGTGTAATTCTACCAATCATCGCTGCACGTTTAATATACAACTCTCTTTCTTTTACAGAAACTGTCTCAGTTATAATTTGGACGTCATTTTTTTTAGATAACAACTCCGAAGACTCGTAAAATTTCATTAATTTTTCTTCCGATTCAAAAAATATGAGAATTGCACGATCGGCATTACAAACACCATCAATCTCTCCACGAATTCTCATGAAATATTCAGACTCGCTCATGACTTGTACATCATTGTTAGGATTATAGATACGGTTGCTTCTTCCGAATACAGATGGCATAAATGTGTTTTTTTGCACATTGTACACATATTTTAGTATATCTGTTTCTGTCCTGACAAGTGTCCTCAAAGTGCCAGTTACACCGGTTATATAGGCAAATTCATGCGGCATTTCAGCATATGAAAATGTTCCACAATTTACTAAAATACCAACATTAGCTTCTAAGCTACTCTGGCTAATATTACCATTTTCATTTTCCTGATAGTAAGTCCAAACTGTATCGTAACCTCGGACTACATTGTCAACTATCGATTCGCCTTCGACATAAACAATTTTATCATTCTGAACAATATGAGTCGAGGACTGAAACGATTGTAATGCTGATATCATGTCTTTTATTGCTTCGTCGAGAAGAAAGGTCCAGTTGCTAAATCGAGTGGCACAAGTCTGATATGCCGATGTGGCTTTAATACTACCTAAATTTCGTACTGTCTTGTTTTGCCAAATGGAATCCAACAAATTCTTAATGGAGGGATCTCTCAAATACACAGAAGGTGTATACATACCACCATAGAATTTGTCGCTCAAGAAAACGTCTACTTCATCAATCAGCAATACTTTGTGACGCAAGTATGCGATGGTTCCAACTATGGATATGGCACTTTTATTATTGACAATCATATCGCACACTTTCTCCCGCACATTGCATCGCTCATTCAATAGATTTTCGCACAATTTATTAAAAGTACCATATTCAATACGTTCTTCTACTCCGAGAGCACGGAAAACTGAAGCAAAATCATTCTTATCTCGTGCACTTAGTACTTCACTATAACATGAACAATTGACATCTACTCCAATAAGAGCGAAAACACACGCTGTTACTGCCATCACAACTGATTTACCTTCACCTGTTCGTATCTCTACTAGATTGTTAATCAAATCATCAGAGATTTTCCCTGTTAAAGATTTTTTAGATTCTTTAATTTTCGCGTATTTTTTGTAGCCAATACCAAGAATACGGAAAATAGCAAGAACTTGTGCAACATGAGGCATTAGCAAATAGGCGCGTGCGGACTCAATGCCACGTAATGCATTATAGTGTTGCGTATTTTTCAAAGTCCATACAGCAAAAATATACGCCAATAACTCAGGAATTTTATCTCTGAAGGAGTGATCCCAAATAATAGTATTAGGTTTTTGAGTTACTGTTGCCACAAGAGCTTTAGTTTGAGTGATCAATGCTTCTAAATCAGGCTCGTTATCTTTATTCTGATCAAATACTCCTAAAATTCGAGATATTAAATCGTCATACGTTGCCCTAAAAATCTGATAACATGTGGCTAAAACGTCTGTTGCAATATCATCGCCAGCTAATTCTTTCAGGACATACTCCAGATTATCCTGATTTTGCATTTTTTCACGTCGCCTTCGCCAATCCTCTCCACTTAAAGAAGAATGTTCGGATATTAATCGCGCACCGATATCTGTTTTTTCTAATATCATAGTCAATTGCATAAGTATCAGCGGACCTTCTTTTTGTTTATAAATTTTAAGCGCCTCGTCGATCTCCTCGTTGATTTTGCTATCGAACATCGATAGATTTTCAGCAAAAAATTTCATTTTAGTTAACAATTTAGCGACCTTTGAAACATCCGAACTCGAAGATCTAATCTCTTGACTCAAGAACATTACTTGATCAAAAATTTTTTCCTCTGATGCGTCTAAAAATTGTCGAGCATCAAACCCTATCCTAGCTGCATATTTATTCAGTGATGCTAGATGGTTGTAAAACATACGAAACTGATCGGAGTCTCGTATGGACAACTCGCCTTTGGATGCGATCGCAAGTAGGTGAGCACCAAGTTTTTGAATTTTCTTTTTCAGCTCTTCCTCTAACTTATCAACATCCACTTTAAAAGGTAAAATATCTTTTAATTTGGAATCGATCTCCTTTAATGTACTGATTAATTTCATAAGATTGCTGAAAAATTCTTCACGCTTTTTTTCGAACTGTGTTGTGTCGTAATTGATAAGTTCAACATCTAATTGATCCTTTAAATAGCTAATCTCTTTCTGCAGCTCAGTAGTTATATTTGTGTATGGGATCACATTCGCTATTTCTTTTATCAAGACTTGAATTGACTCATGTTTTAAATGGCACTGTTTAATCTTCTGCAGAAGGGCATCCCATCGCTTAGCTATTATCAAAATTTTATGCAATTCATCAATATGCATTTCCTTGATAGCTGTATGATATTTCTCAGAATTTTGATACAAATATTCGTGCATTTTTTTAAATGAGTCACTACCCTTTTCTAATACATGTTCAGGAAAAAACTGCTCGGTTTTTTCATGAAACATAGTCGAAAAACTGATGCAAATGATCATATTGTGAAAGGCTTCTTCAACAATATGTGTTTGTTCAATTGTGGATATGTTGACAAGCGTGCCACAACAATTTAAAAAGTTTTTAATTATCAGATCACGAACGTTTTTATTAACTGCTTCTATCTCTGAAACATGAGAACCTATGGATTCTTTATATTTTAAGATTTTCTTCGCGATATTGATAGCAGACTGCATATCCTGCCGATCTAATGCACTCACTACATTTTCTTGATAGATATACAACTTTTTTAAAGTTTCTGTCCGTAATGTTTCAAAAAGTTCATTCGCATTTTGCTTACTATAACGCTGAGCAAGCGTGCCTAGTTTTCTAATGGCATGATCATCATCGTCTACACTTTTTAGAGCTTCGTCCAAGTCACGTCTCAATGCTTTCTCTTCATCGATTACTAATTTGCTCAGTTCATCGATCTGCACTTTGAATGAAGCTTGTAACTCATCCGGTAAGAAGCACAATGCATAATTTAACGAACGTACTTTACTGGCACGTTCCTCCAACGATGCAGCACGCACTTGATCTACAGCTGCACTGAAATTTTGCCTAATTTTACCCAACATTATATTGCAAGCTTGATTAAATCTAGCATTACCACGTAATGCAACCATCTTTAATTTTGCGATAAGATCTTTTGGTGAATTCATGGAATATTTACTAATGTCTTCAAAATCACGTTGCAAGATCTCATTGACTATACCATCCAATCTTTCTCTGAGCATCTGACTTTTTTCAGTCACAGCAGTCGATGTACAATAGGCTGCTAATTCACGCTGTACAAGACCGAGATTTTTCATACCTTGCTCCGCTTCCGAAAAACTATCAGTATTTATAAGAGCTTCAATAGCATTAAGTTCTCGCATTATAATATCCGATAAAATTTTATCGATATCATCAATAAATGTCTCAAGTTGGACTTTGATTTTTTTATCAAGCAACTCCATAATATTGTTTTTATTCAAAGCGATTTGAATTTTCTCAAGTTTTTCTTTGATTTCTTGTATTTGGCTCCTATTATCTTCGTCTCTTTCGATTTTGTCATAGAGCGAATGTGCAATACTTTTTGTATCCGTCATCAGCTTGTATAAAGAACTCTGTAGGTCATGTTTAATTTGAGCTAGATCTCTCTCATTTAACGGTCTATCATCAATATCAAATAGTGATATAGTTGCACTTTCATAATCTCCCTTCGAAATTTGGTCTAGTACAGCCATATAAGCTGCTTTACATTGCATGTTTACTTCGACCTGATACTGTCTTTGCAGGGCTCGAAATCCATTGCCTGCAAATACACTGGCACAGAAACTATCTACGCAGCTCAATGCTTGCGCAATGTTTAATCGGGCTTGTAATTCCTTGTTATTGCCGGACATCTTAAATTCTTCCATTTTATCGCTCAGACTCTGGTGACAATCAAGAAATATTCGATACCAATTTTCTTGTTTCTCAACTCCATCTATGCAATCAAAAACGTTAGTAAATCTGCTTAGAGAAGATAATTCTCGTAGTCGCTTTTCTAAATCGTTAGAAAATTCCGAATAGTCTTCTCTAGAGTCAATACTAAGGATAGTCTTAAAGTTTCTGGTTATTTCCTGATTCAGAAAATTACCATATTCGCTAATGTACTTTTTCAAGATTTCGTTTGTGTCAACTGCGATTTCTTTTACACGAATGTGGCATCCTTTTTCGCATTGACTTACGTACAATAGAGCACTATTTGCTATTGAAGCATCGAGCCTACCACTAAAATTATACGGCTGCTTATTCTTCTCACGTTCAGCAATAATTCTCTTCTTCTCTTGAATATTGGCATAAAGGGATTCAAAACTATTAAATCCTTTTTTTTTAAGAAAATTGATTTCTTCTGACGAAACCGATATACGTGGAGCTAATAATGAATCATGTTTTTTCTGTATCGTTTCAAGTTGATTTAAAGAATGACTGAATCCTGCAGGTCTAATCTGATTCACCAGCTCTGTCTTTTGCTTGTTTTTTAAAGATTCAATCTCACGATTCAATGAATCTATATCTGAAGGTTCTTGTTTTCGTAAATATACATGGGCTGGATGCAAATTTTCATAGTCACGTTTGATTTGTTCAAGTTCTTTCAGTTCTTGTTTTATTTGATATACAGTACTATCTTGTAGACTGAACGTTCTTTGTATACAATCGAATGCACCTTCTGTAGATTTGAGAAAGTATTTGAACAGGCGAAGTCTAGACTTTTCAAGATCTGGAATGCTACTTTCCAAGATGCTTAAAGATTCAATTTTCTCAAGGATCTCTTCTGCTACAGTAACATTCTCATGACATTTCAAGCTTAAATCCAGTTTCATCAAACGATCTTTCAACTGATCAGCATATTGCATCAACTCTTCGCCAATACGGCGCATCAGAAGATCATGTGCTCCTGGAGTAATGCGATCAATCCATTTAACATTTTTCAAACGTGACAATGATTTCGCAAGATATCTATAATTGGTGTTTTCTGACTGACTATCAACAGCGGCAAGAAACTTCTGTGCCTCTTTCTGCAACTGTTGCATGTATCTACGAATATTTTCAACTGTACGATAATATGCTCCAGCTGTCTTTGACTCAAGTTCCGGTATTGTACGAATAGCTTCCATTTCTGCGACCATTTCTTCTATATTTTCTAAAGCATGATCTTCATTTTCTTTAAAAAGCTCTTGGATTTTAATGCTAATGTGATCAAAGTACATGACAATTTTTGCAATGAATTTATTGTAAATTTCATTCAAATCTTGAAAATTTTCTTCGGATATATCGGTTTTGTTTTTCAACATTTCCACATAGGTAGAAATACGATCTTGAAGTGCACTATTTTCTTTAGCTGATCTTAGTATTTCCATGTAATTTCTCAACTTTGTCACATCACTATCACTCAAATGAGGTTTTGCCAAAAGAGGATCTGCTTTGTCAGCGAAACTACTTAAGTGTTGTACGAACAATTTGATAGTTTCTCGATACTTTTGTTCGATTTGTCCACCCAAATGACTTTTTAAAGCTTGTGAAGATTCTGATATTATGAGAATGATTCCAGCAACATGTTCGAATTCATTGGCTATAATGCGTTCCCGCGCCGATTGCACTAGTCTTTCGAAACTCTCTGAAAAGTTCTTACAAGTTACATTATAATTTGATTCAAGTAACTTTAACGAGTTTTTGAGCAAGCAAAAATTATCTAGGAAGGCTTTTACCAAAGGAGTGCGTAAATCTTCTGTTATGAGCGTATGACTTCTTTTCTGCAATTCAGAATCTATATTTTGCATCAGTGCCGTTGGTGACATTACGTCTGATCCTAAATGTTCGCTCAGTTTTTGGGTATCTTCAATATAGTCAATAAAGACTATGTAATCACGAATGTCTTCCTCTCTCAATATATCTTGACTAGCAAAAGAGCGATTAAATTTTTGCATTATTTCTGCATAACTCTTCGCAATACTCTCTTTTACAAAGTGTACAGAATCTTCATAAGCATCTCGAACAAAACTTTGCTTTAATAAGTCCTTGAATGTCTTTAAATCATTCAAATAATGTATCACAAGATCATTGTCTTTGTATTTCATTGCACACATGATACTCAATTTATATCTTTGTACTTGGTTTGCAATAGCAGTGTGTGTTTCTTCACTCATTGAAAATCGAAAAATTTCTCCGGGATATTGAATACCATGTACAAGCTTCAATTTCTCAATCAACTGTTTTGGATCGCCATGAACAGGATCTATTGTTTCAGCACTGTTCTTAGTTTTCTCTATCATATCTTCCAGTAGTGTCACAAAGGCACTATCTGATTTTAGCAAAGCATTTGTATCTACTTTCGAAGCTTTGATGTCTAATAACAGTGCATTAATATTCGTTGTCTGAGGATATTTTGTAAATGCGTAAAAAATCGTGTTTAATCGGTATTCTATTCCATTTACTATACTGATCAACAGGTGGGCCAGTTTCTGAATGTCTTGGCCTCTGCCATCTAAGCCTTGATAACTTGATAGAGCAAGTAGTTTGACACTCGAGCATCCCTTAAGAGCTTCAATAACTCCTACACCATTTGCAATATCTACTTCTGCGCTCACCGTGCCACAAAAACCAGGTGCATCACATAATATAATATATCCAGTCTCATAAAGACCAAAAATATCTTTCAATGGCACTATAACGGGTACAATATAGCGAGTCTCTGAATTGCTTAGCGGACTACTTGTCACGTTACTCAACCTGGAATTCTTAATTGGGCCAACAGGTTCAATATGTTCCAAATATTTCCCGGGAGCAACTTCTACCTTAGTTTTTTTCATTTTAGTACCTGCAAGAAATTGAATTGTAGTAGATTTTCCGCTTCCAGTCGCACCAACTAAAAGAATGATATCTTTGTCTCGCATTAGTTCAGCTGCCTCTTTCGCTTTAGCCACGAGCCTTTGTATCTCTTGGAGATTTAAAGGCCAGATTTTCTTTGAAAGTTCTTTCAATACATGCACTGTAGAGAAACAATCATCTCTTCGTACAGATGTATTTAACTCTTGAAGATTTGTCATGATTTCTGCCGAAATCAACTCTTGCCTTTTGATCTGGCTATGGAGTCGGTTTAACAAATCATTCGGTGAGTCTTTAGTTAATGAAGGAACACGATCTTTCAGTAGTCTCCGTTGAAAATGCTCTTGAAGCTGCATGATCGTCTTTTCAGCACAAGTGGGCATGATCGCCAAATCTTCACTTAGGACCTTGAGATCCTCGTCTATTTTTCTTTCCTTGTTTATGATTATGCTTTGGAAACTGCTAATATTTTCTGTAAGTTGTACTAGCTCTATCAATTCCCTCAATTCTGTTTTTTCTCTCTCTGCCTTTTCATTTCTTTTCCTCCTTTGATAGTCTTCAATTCGTTGTTCTGTTTCCTGTATTTTTTCTGGCAACTTAGTCACATCCTGAATTTTCCACTTTGCCAAGCCACTAAATAATCTCTGCTCCATGTAGTAAAGTTTTAATTCGTCATCGTTAACAGAATTTAGGAGAATACCGATCTTTTTCGACAATTCTACTAACTCACTCATTTCCTTCATCTTTGCTTTTTCTCTCTCTGCCTTTTCATTTTTTTTCCTTCTTTGATAGTCTTCAATTCGTTGTTCTGTTTCCTGTATTTTTTCCGGCAATTTAGTCACATCCTGAATTTCCCATTTTGCCAAACCGCTGTTCAATGCTTGTTGTAGTTCAGAAAGTGTCAATCTATTACCTGCTTCACGTGGAAGTGAATCATTTCCAGCTGCCTTTAATAAGTTTTCAATCATTAACTCTGCACTATTTCTTGGGCCATCTTGCTTTCGCAAGTTCCTTGTCTGTAAAACATCGTCTGCGTACACCCTAACGAATTGATTTTGCACTCTGACTGGAATAACATTAGGGCCATTAACCGGATCAATATATTCGGCCCGTTTAATTTGTCCATCTGTTTTGAATTCTAATAAAAGTCCAACCCAATGTGAATTTCCGACATTGTATGGGATAAGTGTAATGCGCTTTCCTGCACAGGAAGTCTTTTCCTGTTGTAGCCGTCGTTCCAATTGGCCTTCAATAGTATCATCAACAGTATCTAGGATATTGATTGGTTTTGAAAAGTATTCAGGAGACTGTCGACGTAACTCTTCCAACCGAGTAAGTAAAGCTGCCCGGACATCATTATCATTAGATTGCCTGTTAGTAAAATGTTTAACATATTCCATTCCTTAAGATATTAGCTTCCTTGTAGCAAGCGTATTGAATTCTGGTATTTGCTAAATCGAATCGGACGAATATTCAGAAATGAAATGTAGTGGAAGTATGCCTAAGATAGAATAATGCTTTCATTATTATTCGAAAGTGACAGCTTTGCATTTCTATGTGAATCCCTTTTTTACTGGCAAGTTATTCTCACAATGCGTAGTCAGAGGAATAGGGTTAAATAGGGAGGCGGAAACGGCTCGAGTGATTAGCTTTTGAACAATGTTCTCTCAGCAGAAAGTCAGCTAACAGTCGCTTAAGCCACTCCAATCTCCTTCGTACCGAATCTGATACTATGATAGAAGTTTCTCAATCCAAAGTTCATTTCATTGCCTTTGTATGAATTTTAAAGGTGTTCGTACTGTCTCTAATGACAACTATGATAGTATACCAAGACAGAGATTTCTTCAGAGTTTTAGCCCACAGTAGCTCAAGAACTACGAAACCTCTGACAGCGGACACTTTTGACTGGCACTGCATCTAAGTCGACTGTTGAGCAGCAATTCTCACACGGTACCTTGATATAATATTTATTGTGCCACAAAAGTACTCCATCGCGTGAGTCAGTCACGTTGAGCTAAGAAAAACGGGCCGCTCTTAACGACTTAAGGAAAATTGGAGTGCCCGCCTGTTACATTCATCCTCCCGCCCCCTGACGCAGTATGTCGTGCCACATTCAACAGTAGTTAGTGCGTGATGGAGTTATGAAATTCTCATAACAGTTTTGCGGGCTATGCTCAAAACCTCTTGAAGATTTATATCGACCAATAGTAGATATCTGTCGAATAGTGGGAGGCACCCCAACACCTCTCATCTCGATAGCACTTCAAGAGTAACCAGAAATATCCCAAGGCTGTACTTGAAAAGTTAACGATACGAACCGTTGATAGCTCTTGAGGACCTTTGGGTCCTATGAATAATAGATATAATTATGCCCAAATTTCTTATGCTTGTAGTAATTTGTTGAATTTTATCTCACAGGGAACTAATTAGTAAGAGTGAGTACTGATCATCTAAGCACCAGTTAATTAAGTATTGCTGACTACGGAATTAAATATGGGTTGGTGTAAGACGAATATCTCGAGAACAGCAATGGGTAGGGATCTGTGATTTTATAAATCGCAAGAGGCTAAGTCAGAGTATGTTGTGATAGAATATTATGCACGGTGAAACCGTCGCCTAACCGATCTTTACTGGGAATCTTTTCCGAAAAATGTAAGTTATATTACAAAGAGGGCCTTCATCTTTATAGTTCAAGATAAAATTCGTATGGTTATCTTCTGACAATCTAACGTTGTGCAAATGAATTCAGTCATTCATTTTCTAGCTTTTTGTCAAATTTTATCGGAACAACAAGTGATTTTAATGAAATGTAGAAAAACTTGGTTCAAAGCCAACGCTCCTTTCCTATTATTTCAGCATGCAAGCGGTCGAATGCATTTGGTCAACGTTAGACTCTGAGAAGATAATCATGCGCATTTTATCTTGAACTATAGAGATGGAGCCTCTCTATGTAATGCGCATATCGGAATGAAAATTTCATTCGATCTACTTTGCATTATTATATGATTTTTGGAGGGATTTTCAAACCGACTCGTTAGGTAATGATTCCACCTTGCATAATATTAAATCAAACTGTTCCAACTCAATCTTTTCGATTGGAGAAGACCGCACATCGAAAGCTATTGACGTTCTAGAGATATTCGTGTAACACTAACCGACATTTAATTCTGGGGCTGACAATGGTTAGGCAATATATAGTGCTGCCGACCTATATTCACCTTTGGAAGATCAGGAGCTTGAAACGGTTGGCTAAATGAGGATGTGTAAGAGAGCTCGAAATTTGGAGTTTAAGGTGAAGCACACTTTTTTTGACTTGGGATAAACGATTTAGTCGATCGAAGAAACATTTACCCACAATTATCGAAGAATGAGAACAGTAAGATAGCCAATGACGGTACTTTATCTGGAACAAAGACAAACAAATCTAAGAGGAAGATTTTATCGAATGATATCTCAGTATTCATTTTATATTTATAAAATGGTTGATTGTAGTCTGATATTGAAGGAATATGCTAGTGGCATTAGATTACCAAAGGTAACAAAAAAGCAAAACATGATGAACAGTTTCTCATAAGTCTTTACTTGAAGCAAGAAAGGAAAGTTGGTAAAGAAGGCTTTCTCAGATCTTGTAGAGTCTATCACTGTGAAACTTCTGTTCTTTCCTTCATAGTGATCTTAATATTTAAGACAACGATGAATTTCAGAGGAAAAAATCGAAATAAAGAAGGTCCTCTATGGAGAAAGTTGCAGGCTCCCTGTGTTACAATATCTCTCTAACATTCTTTTACAAAATGTGAATGTTCGTACAAAAGCAAGAATAGCTTAAATATATGATAAGCAATTTTAACTCAAAAGCGCGAATATTGACAATATCAGCACACTGCTCTTAAATAATATATATAAGAAAAGTTAAGAGTATACAAAAATTTTATTATCACCTGTCGCCTACTACTTCATGTTGTTTTTTCTTATCTCCTTGCTGGTGACTTTAATTCTCGGAGGAGTCAAAATGCTGATTCACAAAATCACGATAAGAGGCTGACGTTGAAGAAAGACAACTATTACCTACATCCCTACGGTCCGATAAGATGTGTAAGACATTAAAAAACGAATAAAAAGAAAAGTGATTATAAGCAACTAGAGCAACGCAGTTCTTTTGGTACCGATAGAGGCGATACGCTGTGACTCTTGCGTTGCACTATCTTGTGCTCGTACTTCCAGAAACATTTTGTGATGCGCTGTGGTTATTGCCTCGAAATCGGAAGAAAATGGAAGCAAAAACATTGGGAAAGGAAAATCAAGAAAATTTCTGTACAGAACTGAACCATTTGTTCAATTCAAAACAATATGCCAAGAACAGCTTGCCGAGGAATGATTCTATTAGCTCACGTAATCACGATATTTCAGTTCTTCTAAGATCTGACAGTACAAGAACTGCTTTTATTGTAAAGAAGCACGTTTTCGCAAATATGTATACGATTGGGTTCTAAGAGTCTGATAAATTGTCTACAAAAAGAAAATATATTTACCTGTTTAATTAAAAAAACCTTTGAATATGAAATGCAATAAGATAAAAAAGCTTCAGACTAAGAAAAAAATGACAGAAAAAAAAATTATATTAATATCATTAGTTCATGAAGAATGATGATGATTTAATGAAAATGGAAAATCTTCATATACATCTTGTCAATGCAGAATGGCCCAAGCTTTTTACTTAGGGCTGACAAAAACTTCTGGCCACGGCATTTTAAATTTTATAAAACACTTAGTATCGAAAGCTTTATTGCATGAATACATATAAAAATGTCTCGTCTATAATAATGCATATAACAACTCTATCTTGGATTTAATTCTAGCATTTTTTAACATAAAGTCTATAATATAATGACTATGCGAATACTCGACTAGCTCGAATCTAATGTTTAAGTATATTCTGGAACTTTCCACATTTTTGATTTCTCTTACGTGTGACATTTTTTGACTTCATGTTCTAGCATATTACATTTCGATAGTATATATAAAGTAAGGGATCGTTCGTTTGTTTTTTTAGTTTTCTCGTGTAAATAAACCAGTTCTTCCGAACCGTAATTTCTGTTTGATATTTGAATTCTATCTAAAAAATGGTGACAAAATCTGTTTTCACTCGAAAAACAAGGCGATCTATATCTCTCAGATACAAATCAAACTGCTAGTCTCAACTCTTGCTTTTCAGCAATCGATCAAGTCGAAAAGGGTGTGGGTGTGGGTGTGGATGTGAACAATTCTATCACCCACACCCAAACCACACTCACACCCACACCCACACCCACCGCTTAACTTTTTCCCTCTGTTTTAGCTCAGAGAAAAGCGTTAGCATGTTTGCCAAGATTTTTGCAACGCATATTATTCTCAATAATATTTTTGCGTTCCTCGTTCTCAGTCTTTCATACCGACAGAAAATATTCTTCTTTAACTCGTGCAAATAGAAAAGAAAAAAAATCATTTCTTTTCCGAAACAGGGAAAATTACGCTTTATTCTGTGCAACTGATGACAAATGAATCTGTAATATGATTGGTTAATAATGATGTGACGACTTCCACTATAGTAGAATAAAATAGTGGACGCAAACTATGCCAAAACATTTTTTGCTCTTTATTCTTTGAAGAAGTAAACGTAGTTTTTATATATACTTCTGTTTGTATCTAAGAGCGTAGTCTTCACTAAAACACTATTCACGGAGGACTTATGGCTGGCAGCAATTCAACAACAGAAAAACAGGTAAGATTTCTTAACAAAAAATAATATTGTAAAAAGAGCATATACAACTAATAGATCTGTTAAAATTCTTTTCATTTTTTTGTTGGGTTATTTATAAACGAAAGAACAATTAATAGTAGTAATGATGGACCAATTTTTTTCATCTAAAAAATCAATTAAAACAACCAAGATTTAAATATAACTCATATAATGAAATCTTTTTCGTTCGTATGTAATCATGGTAAATTATTCAACTAGCTATTGATTTTAAATGCCTAGTTTTTTTGTCGTTGTATTAATTTTATTCTAGTAGATTTAATATGAACTGAGGATAGTTATAACAACCTCCATAACGATTACATATAAATTAATTTATAAAAAGCTTCTGTTTTGTAAGACTACACAGAAGAACTTTTGAACATGTGAAACGCAATTCTTTTTTACTCTGCATTAGTTTTTAAAATGTTTGCATTCCACTTAGCCTACGCATATAGGAATGAGGTTTCAACTATTCATATCTAGAAATCAACTTCTCATTGGATTTGCGTTTTATACATCTGTAAATGAGAGTTTAAACGCAAGAGGAGACTGAAGAAGTCCAACTTTTTGTGATTTTCATACTGAAAATAAAAGTCTCGGAGAACAATACAACATAGGTTCTAGAACACTTGTTGTTAAGCTAATGTAACAATAATAATTTAATATTTTTTGTATTTGGTGATACATAGACCAATATGTCGTTCGAAAATTGAAGTCATTTTAAACAAATACAGTTATCAGACGGTACGATAATACAGCCAATTGGAATGGAATTAAAGCAAATTCATTTTTTCAAATATAAACATTTTCAATCATTAGAAAAAGAAGGATATATTTTTGATCTCGCTCGACCATTAACGACATTAGTTGGTTCAAATAGCTCAGGGAAAACAACGCTTCTGGAAATATTACGAATCTTTTTTACCGCTGTTAAGTATGGAAGCAAATGTTGTTCATTAGAAGATACAGAGTCGCTACTTGGAATTAACTTCACACGACTAACTCACCGTCTGGATGATATATGGTTACAAGGTGTTTTTGATGTTCCCTACAGAATTGAAACCAAAACTATGAAAAATTTAAGTTTAAGATTAAATGTGTCGATAAAAATTGAGTGCGACAATACACCATCCAATGACATCGAAGACGATGAAGAGTCTAAAACACCACGCGTTCATATTCGAATTCTGGTACCGAGTGAAAATACGACTTTTGAGCCAGTGGAGACAACTGAGGACGAATGTCCACAAACAACTAAACATATTTCTCTTTATCAAGATCATTATGGCATACTTGGAAATTTGTTTCCAACGGCATTATTATTCAATAGCAAAACTGTAGCGAATGGTAATTTTAAAAGCTTGTACGAACAATACTCAGACATTGATGAACATCAAGAAGAATTGTCCAAAGAAATTCAGCATATATTTCCGTTTATTGAACTTACTAAGACGGAGGATTCGCACAGTGACCAAGTAGAAAACAAGGAGGAACAAGCTCAAAACGATCAGAAACATCAAACAGAAAATCCTTATACGCTAAGGGTAAGTGCATGGCGGAGTGTATCCAACCCTCCAAAGTACTTATCGAGCTACTCATCGGAAAGTTCACTAAATAAACTTTATGAGTCAACAACGTTTGGTGATGTCACTTCTGCTGGTGAGCGTGTATTACAATGTTTATACATTATTACCACAATATGTTGTATAAAGCGGAATACAATTATATTAATTGATGAACTAGATGCTCATGTATTTGCCTCTGCGCAGAAGTTATTAATCAATTTCTTTGATCGTAAACTAGAGAAATTTCGTGAATTGAATTCCTTCTGTCAAATGGTAATTATCACTCATTCACCAGAGGTTATGCAAGCGGTTAAATTGAAAGACATTCGACAAATTCATTTAGATTCACAAGAACGTATAATCATTGCAACAAAATCGTTGGAATGCAGTTCCCAGTTACTCAATGTAATGACTGACATCGGAGCAACTATCTTCGACCACAGTGAATTGGTTAAACTGTGTCGCTATGGAAAACTTTTATACTTAGAAAATCATGATGATTACGAGTTCTTACGTGGAATAATAAATCAAGTCAAACCAGAATTATTAAATGTTCCATTTACACCAAAGGCTAAAGGTGGGCGAACTGCAACGTATCAGATTAAAGAATTAATATCTGAACTTCGACAATTAGTACCGAAGAAACGTACGCTTCATATTTCCGTACTTGTTGATGCAGATCTTCGATTGAAAACGTCTAGGAAAAAGAGAAACAAGATTACGATGGATTACAAAAAGATCAAAGTTTAAACGTTAAAATTTACTATCATTGTTGCATACTATGGGTTATTTAATTTCAATCTGAATTTAAACAGAAAAAAAAACACTTGATTTCAAATTGAAATAAGGGACTAAAGGGACTAAGGGACTAANTTAATAATAGTGGTTATGATTTTTTATTTAATTCGTATTGTAGGTGTTAAAAGACGGATTTTTTCCTATTATTATATGAGCACGCCGTTCAAAATACTACTGTAGATCTTCAAATTTTTGAGTAATACCAAAAAACAATTTTTTTTCTTGTTCAATTTATAATCCAAAATTAGGAGACAATCTTTAAAAATTCTCTACACAATAAATGGAAAAGATATTTACAGTCGTATAAAAAACAGCCACTCCTTTTAGCTATTTTTGAAATTCTATATTACGGAATTTTTCTCAGATTTTCAATTAAAAAATGACTCTCAAATCAACTTATTTCTGCGAAGCCAGTGCATTCTTCTCATACATGCGAAAAAGCCGAAAAAATTTGGGAAAACTACATTTCTCAACAACTTATTTGCAAGTACTTCAAAGTATCTCAGAGTACTTCAAAGTACTTCAAAGTACCTCAAAGTACTTCAAAGTACTTCAAAGTACTTCAAAGTACCTCAAAGTACTTCAAAGTACCTCAAAGTACCTCAAAGTACTTCAAAGTACTTCAAAGTACTTCAAAGTACCTCAAAGTACATTAAAGTACATCAAAGTAGTTAAAGTACAAAAGTACGATGTTTCCCCCTTGATCTTACCACATATACAAAATGATTTAGGTGATAGTTTAGTGTACTTTCAAGTTAGGTTATTACGAAAGTTGATCAAAATAGACAAGGAAAAATATATTCATATCCAAAAAAACAGTTGCGCAAAAGCGTCTTTGAATTTAATACATGTTGCACAAATGAACATATTGAAGTTGGCTCTTGTCATTGGTAAAAGTCTGAGCTCGGTGATGTTAATCGATCGAAACTATTCAAAAGATAGTTATGGTACTTAACTTTGAAAAAGCTATTCAATTGTAATTGCGGGAAATATTTAATTTTTCAGATTATATAAATGGCTGCAACATGCGAGAAAAAGATTCTACGCTATACATGCTGTACCAAGCAAGAGGAAACAAAAGACTTTAGTGGATATATATGGCCCACTATCAGGCGACAATACAAATTTTACTCTCTAATTAAGAATTCAGATGCGTTTGAGAAAGAAGACGCGCTGTATTCATTTATAGACTCCACGAATGAATATGCACAACTACGCCGTACTGAATTTCTTCTAAAAGTAGCAAATGCGATGGCATATTTTGGAGAACAGTTTATTATCAGAGATTTGAATCAGTATTGTGAAACTAAAATAAATGAACCAGACACAGATGAAGAGCCGGGTTATAGTGTGCCACGATTTGAACAATAGAAAGACGTCACGAACTATGTTGGTTACCGTTACAGTTGCGGAATACCTATATGGAAGCAAAAAAAACGACACGTACATGATCAGATACACGTGATTGCTGCAAAAAATTGCATACTCTCTCAATATTGGGATGTTCTTACGAGGCTGTATAAAGATAGAAACGATATTTGCCATGTAACAGCAAATATAGTAGATGTAGCGAGTATGAGGGGTTATGCAGCACAGGCAAATGACTAGAATGAAAGAGAAAGTGTACAGCGTTTATCCGACTCAATGATTGATGCACTTAGGACAATAAGAAGAACTCGACGTTGAATCAGCTTGTATTCGATAACTGAATCAATTTCATTGCAACTATGCATTAATTTCATTTTCTCTAGATATTGTTTTTTCATGATCTTTCGTACGACATATGATATGCTTTTTTTCATTTGTGCCATAAATAGGTCGCATCTTTTAGTTAACTTTTTTAGCTTGCTATGATCTTTAGGAATTTACTACTTATAACATCATGTATTTTATATTGTTAAAACTACGTCATCCATGTATTGATTCTGATATTTTCAGCTAAATTAGTACTAACATTATATAGTAGCAATAGGCATAAAAATTTCTTCACTGATATTGTACAATGGTTCTATTGAAACTTTGTGTCGTTCATTTTGCGTAGACTAATGCAAAGTACTTTTTTAAACAAATATTATATTGGAATGTTTTTGATTTATTGGCATTTTTCTTGTATCAATGTTAACTATTTTATATTATTAATACGTAACATTGGAACTTTAAAATATTTTATTCTTTAGTTTTTATTAGTCAACAAGTATTTGACCATGACATGGGTTTTGATTAGAGTGTTGTTTTTTAGATATCAAAATGTCTGAGTCGCGACTAAAACAAAAATTAATGATGGGCGATAGAGCAATAAATTTGATTACTGATTAGAAAATGCTATTATCGATGAAATAGAAAACTTAGGAAAGCAAGATCGACTTCCATTTGATTTAAGTAAAGCGATGTTTCTTCTACTGCAGCCCGCTAAAAAACATGTTAGAGATTACATACGGAACAGTACTACTTAATTCATAAGGTATTTTCAAAAATGTCATACTGTTTTGCAAAGGACAATATAAAACAAGTATTGATGAGCCTATTCATTCATGCCAACTCTAACAGCTACGATAGGACAGCTTCAGCGCAGAAGGGTATGCGGACACATTTTACATTTTGATCAAAACTATCAGCCCATCTGGTGGAATGTTTAAGAATCGCTATATAAACACACATGTTATCCTCTCCATTGAGGGCTGGTTGGAAGAAGGCACATGGACCATTGAGACCTTTTCATGTTTAATCAACAATCGGCAAAAACCAAAATCATTCAATCAGCGTCAAAGACACTTAATTGAAAACTATTTGCAAATCACAAAACATATCTTCAACATTTTATCAAGAAAGTAAGGGTAATAAAGACGTTAGAGCTGATAACAGATGAAGTATTCCGAATAAATTTCATCTGTCGATGGTAATATTTACTTACCAAAAACGATGGGTGTGAATCTTCTAAAATTGAATAAACATGTATGACGCGTTGATGATAACGAAAAAGAGTAGTCTTCTAATGATTCGTTTTTATTAATTTTATCAACGAGAAATTTCCAAATAGCAGTCGCGTGATATGCAAATATTGTTGTTGTATCGTTTGTATTTGTAAAATTTAATGAATATGGTATAATTCAAAAAAGACTCAATAAATCGCTCAAAGCGAATTGCTGCAAAATACTGTAGGCAATTATCATTATAAGATACATCGATTATTGTTAAATAATCAAAAAAGTCACTATTGATTTAACTATAAAATAGATCATTATATCAGTAAATATCACGAATGAAACCAATCAAAATACACGATTGTGTAAGGTTTCATTATGAGCAAAACATGGTCATGCATGAGTTGATGTATTTAAACAGAATACACGAATAATAGAACAACGACGAACATTTCACTCTGGTTCATGATTCCTTCTTCTTCTATCAGTTGAAGTTTTTTTCGACGGATCACTTATCACGCTTAATATGAAATTCTTCTTTTCTAAATTAAATATAGAATGGAAAAACTTTTCAAGAAAACCAACACGTCTTTATTCAGTCTAAACTGATGTTTAATAATAAATTATTTCGATGTATTCATTATTGACAATGATAGAAACAAAAATGATTTTGTTACAAGGATATCATCTCAAATCTTGACCAATATTAATTATGATTCAACTGAAGTAAATCCTAAAGATTTTCTTTTAATAAAATGAATTATTTCCGAGTGATTCAAATATTCTTTATGTTCGTTTTTATCTCATTTCGTTTTTGTTTATTTACATGTTTTCTTTTAGACACAATTCGGTTACTCAATCGATATTAAAGGTGAATACAGATCAGATGAGACTTCGGTACTCTAAAGTAGCTTTGTTCGTAATTTTACTTGTAGCAAAAATCATCGAATTCTGAGGAATACTATTCCCATTCACAGTTAATTTCATAGTTCAGAAAGAGTGAAACATTTTCGATCTTATAAACCGCACTTTTTATGAAACTTTATGCAATTTTTAGAAGAGAATCATTCAATTTTGACTAGAACTATCTCTTAGACGTTTTACAAATAAATACTATAATTATAAGAAATGTCATAGAAATGAATGGTGAATTTTTGAGGAAATTTGAGATTTTCTTTTACTCCATTAGAAAAATCTACTTCTTGAGATGATGAAAATCATAAATTTCGCAACTAAAATATCGATGATTACTCGTAGATTTGCTCACCAAAAACACAAAACTTCGTAGGACTCTTTTTTTTATATTTCACAGCACTATGATCGTCACTGGGTGTATTCGAAAATAAATTCGATCATAGACAATAGATGGTAGTAGAAAATTTCCAAAAGTCAACAGCTATTGAATAAGAATCGAATAAATCTCTGCTGTGAATCCATCTTACCTATTCAAATAGAAAATATTAGAGAAAAAAATTTTTATCAAATAAGACTGTTCTTCCAATAAACTCAATGTATTGAAATAGGTTTCATTAACGACAAATGAGAAAATATATGTGCTAAATTTTTTCTTCGCATAGAATATAAGAATAGTAGGAAAGAAAGCGTTTTAATGAATTGATATATATGCTTATGAAAATTACCTCTTTTGATCTGATGCATTTCTGAAACGCTTTAAAGAAAGTAAAGAAATCGAGACAGAAAACAACAATGTATCCGAAGAGCAAAGATTATAGTAACCGATAATTTTTTGTTCAATAAAACATTGACAAAGAATGTAGAACGTAAAAGTCAATAGAAAGTATTCATGAAAAATATCATTGTTGACTTCATTTTATATTATCTTTTTTCTTGACCCTATTATTTGCTATTTGAAAAGTAAACTTAAAATAAGACAGTAAAATCTCTAAGCATATAAAATATTTGTCCTTTGTTTAATTGATGCATCATGCCAGCCTGTCATTAATAGACATTGGTTTCATCATAGAATACTTTAAAATAAACAAAAAGCAAAAAAAAAAATTAGTAAAATAAAACAATAGAAAATTGAACACATGTTGCTAAAACGTTCTTGTATTTTGAAGCCTATTCACAAATAAAATAAATAAGTAACTCAATTTATTTAACTAATGTCATTGAAGTGAAATTATTATTCTTTTTCTTTTTACAAATAGAACAGTTTCTTTTCATAATCTATACATCAACAAAAAAAAAGACACAGTGCAAAAAATTGAGAAGAAACAAAAAGAAAATGAAGGGGCATGAAAAACATAATATGTCATATGAGTAGATTCTAGAGTCATTTTTAATAATTTCTCAATACATTAAATCATATGTCACTTTTTCAAACGATTTCATTTACGCTTTCAAATTGATCTGCTGAGTTTCATGATAATTATTTCATGATTCTCTGCATTTTGAACATTGGTCTGTATATTTTATTAACCGGTCTTATTTTCATAAAAACAAACCGAAATTTTGAAGCGTATTCTGTCACAAATAAATCAAGATGATCGACGAAACAGATCGCTTAAGAAAGAAGCTGACTTCAAAGTTTGAAATCATAGAATGACTGGATTGCTATTAGCCAGATATACTCAAACAAGTTTCAAGCATAATAATTAAAAATAATGACTTACATAAACATTTCAGAAAGAAGACTGGCGATAAGGGTGTGGGTATGGTTTTGATGCAAATTGTTTGTGTGATTGAAATGCATACTTTCAAGTAAAAAAATTGAAGTCATCAGTACCACGTTTATGCTCATAAATTTGCTCAATCGATGAAAACAAAAATAAATGCCAAAATAAGAGTCATCACACGTATTCCTTTCAATGGTTTTATCTTCAGGCGTGAGTTTTCTCTGCATTCACTCATCTTCGACCATCGTCAATGAGGTTTCATACCTTCCTAGAACCCCACTTATGAAATTTCTATTTACTTATTACCCATAGGGATAATATAACATTTTTGTCAACAATAACAAGTGGTCGTCGTCAACTTGAGTTCTCCGTTAACAAATGGCAATCGACTCATACTCTTTCCACTCCGTTCGTTTTGTTTTCATCACTGTTTGTTGACACATAGAATATTCGAATTCTCAGCGATCAACAGCGACAACAATGATGATTTGTTGTGTGACCTGAGAGAAGGAATATGTCATTGGCAGATGTGAAGGATGCTCAAAACTGCTATGCTATTAGCATTTGATGGAACATCGCCAATAGTTGAACAAACATCTTGAAACAGTGGAGGTTACCCACGATGTTCTTCGACAAACGTTGAGTCAACAATTGTCTGAATCTCAGCAGCATGTTTTGACCAAAAAAATTGATGAGTGGGAATAATAGTCAATTACTAAAATAAATATGATGGCAGCCAAAAACAGAGCCAAACTGCTTGAACATACACCTGGACACTTAAAAGAGATTCAGTTCCAATTAGAAATGTTAAGGAATGAACTACGTGAAGGTCACCAAACTAACGATTTCACCAAGATTGACATTCATGATTGGGAAAAAGTACTCCAACTTTTGGAAGAAGAACTTCTTAGTCCAACTGGGTTTTGAATTCGAGAAGATTCTGTAATGTTACTCTCCAAAATTAGTCATCATGTTCCCGCCACATCAGACATTTTCGAGCGTACTTTTGGTAATACTACGTTTGAATAAGGTTACTAAGTTGCCACCAACGATTCATTAACAAGCTAGACTGAAATACGTGGTAAAAATGAACATGCGATTGGACAACGAACATTACGTTTTAAAGCAGAGTAATAAAGTGATTGTGGTTAGATACTTTTCAGTAGTATCCCGAAACAAACTCTTATACAAGAAAAAATCGTACAATTCACCAACCTGTTATGGTTAATCGAATGGCCACCAGACATATACAGTTGGATCTTGCGTAGGTAGACACACTATTTTAACGCAATTCTTTGTCCATTCATGCCAGAATTGTTTCAAATCTATCCTTTGTTTAGCACTCTTCACTGTTTAATAGACTGTAAGAAATGATTGATTTGAGAGTGTTCGCAATTTAATTCGTTCAACTTGTTTTTCGTGAGATTCTTGGAAACAAGAATCTTCAATGAACAAAAAGGACATGATTGAAATACGAACACATCTTGGATATAGCAGCTACAAGAGACACTTGTTCTCTTTATTATCAGATATCGTAGAGCAGAGTTGATTTTCTGTATAAATCATGAAGCCATTCCAGGTTGAAATTTTCTTCAATACTCTTCAGTAAAACAAGAGGACTTTCAATTATCCTATAATTTAATGAATCCTTTAATCGACTCCAGAAATATCGAAGAGTGGTATATTCAAAATTTTTTCTAAGGAAATCAATCTTTCTGTCGAATGAAATCAGTAAACCAAATTTGGTTTTTATTGAGTCTATTATCTTGGATTCGAAGCTTAAAAATTCGCATCAATCATTGGGAGAATATTGTTTGATACATTTATCCGTACTTTCGTTTGTCTATTCATTTCATTCTCTAACAATGATCATCATATTTTCAGTCAATTATAGTGAAACGTACTGTGAGAGGAAAATCTCTTTTTACTTCGACATAAACTTCTGTTCGGTTACAGCGTACATTCATCTCAAGTTTAGAATCATACCTCTGATCAGAATCTCGTGTTTACTATCTTCTATGTTCACGATGTAGGTTGCCGGTTATATGTCAAATCTATGATAAGCCGGTTGTTATGAATAGCGGTACACCGGTTATCAGTATGAGAGTGGATTCATGTTGAATCGTCTGTATGATTGAAATGCATACTTATACTCATACTCGCGCACCTATTTATAGATTGACTTCAATAATCACTTTATGTCCGGCATTGTTTATATAGGGTGTCTTGTAAGTCGTTAGCCAAAGAAAAAGTTGAATATCTTCATTATGGTTCGACCAAACCAGCACATTTCTTTACCAAGGATAGAGATGTGTTCATACTCCAAATCCATGCTGACAAGGCAAGTGAGAACTTTTGTTAAGCACATTGTTTTTTTCCTATCTGCCAAAAAGTAAAATTTTCATGTTGAGATCAATAGTGATGCTTAACAAAGATTCTCAATACTCTTGTCCATATATATTTGGAGTGTGGATATGCCTCTATCTTTGGTCAAAAAATGTCCTCGTTTGGTCGAACCATAATGAAGATATTCAATCTTTTCTTTGGCTAACGACTTACAGGACACCCTATATGTTGATGGTAACTGACATTCAACGTTTGCTAAAATAGAGAAGAAAATTTTTATTCGAATGTAAGTATTCATTCGAACTGTAATATTCAGAAATGACGCGCGATACACATTTGAACATGATAATTATAAGAATATTTCAATTCATCCGATTATGAACAATGAATAAAACTCATTGATAATGATCTAAAACATGAAGACTTATTTCTCAATAGTACATTCAGAACTTGGAACTGATTAACAACATCTTTTCTCCATGACATTTTTAATCGTCATTATTCATCGATAATGAGAGATTGTTTGTTATCTTCTATATTTGCAATTGTTCAGACAATAATATCACTTGATACTGATGATTCGTCGCTTTTTAGTTCATTCGAATACTTGAGAGTTTTGAACATGATGATTAAAGTTTACAACAACCAATTGTTTGACTTATCAAAAGTAAATAAACATTGAGAATGTATTATAACTGAATCGAAAATGCTTGAAGGTTCTTTTAAAAGATTTTCTTTTTTGATGTGAGTGTTATGATTCTTCTTTCAACAATCTTAAGAAAATCATAAACAACTGTTTTCTTTTCTTTATTTTAACAACAACGTATCATAACAAACAAAAAACATATATATATATATAACGAAAGAGAGATATGAGAAAGAAAAAGAAGAAGTTACTCCAACATATAGCTGTCGACCATAACACCCCTATCCTCCAAGAAAAAAAGATTTTTCGATGAAATAGAAATAATCTTTTTTTTTTTACAAAAAGGAGAGGGTTACAAAAAAAGAAAGTTAACAATAACAACAAAATAGAAAAATATCTGACTACAACAAATGAATCATAGAAAGAGAAAAAAAGAAAAGAAAAATGACGAACTAATTAAGTTCGACGATGTTGACTATAATAGTTATTTTTATCAAAAATATCTATTGGTAATTGACTTTGATATTGTTCACGTAAATGTTGAGTTTTTAAAGCAATAATCACATTGTTTTTGAATAAGTTGTTCAAGTTGTCCAGATCCGTTTGAAGATAATTGGGTCTGATCAATAATTTCTTTTTTATTATCATCATCTGATTCAATATAGTGTCTTGTCGACAGAGATGTGGCTTGTTCTAATTGCGAAGCTATTTCACTTTTTATTTGTTGAGAAGATGATTTACACTGTAGTTCAGACATGGCAGTTGTATGTAAATCTAATTTGGATCGAGTACTCTGAGACATATTAAATAAAGTGTAATAAATTACAGGCACAATCCTTTCACGAAGGATGTTCCCTAAATTCTGGAGTTAATTAAATTAATTATTTCCGATGTTGAGCTTTAATTTGGTCTCACCGCTGTCACCACTGTTATGATTCTTCTTTCAACAATCTTAAGAAAATCATAAACAACTGTTTTCTTTTCTTTATTTTAACAACAACGTATCATAACAAACAAAAAACATATATATATATAACGAAAGAGAGATATGAGAAAGAAAAAGAAGAAGTTACTTCAACATATAGATGTCGACCATAACAGTGAGCGACGATGATGAGGTAGTATCGTTTCATAATCATATAAAGACAAAATAATAAAAAAGATTGAAATCAGATGAAATGATTTGTTTCAACAAATTAACAACACGAAAATCGTCTGTTTACGATAAACGTCGATACATGATTCGTGAAGAATTAGAAATGGATTAAAAACTACCGTCATAAAATCAAAATATTTGATTTTAAGTGTAAGTCTAGGTATATCTCTTCTTTTTCACCATACATACCACGTACATTCACATTCACACCCTTATTGAAGAACTTCGCTCAATCAATAACAGATTGCACTCAATGAAGAAACGTCTCAATCTGATCGAAAATCAATCAGCAGCAATCTATGGAATGGCATCTGAATGGTGTGTCATTCATTCTCTGCGTTCACTCGGTATGACTTTGATCAATGGACTATCGAGCGAATTTTATCATGTACATGAATATCAAACAGCTTTGATCTCTCTTACTCATCAATTGAACAAAAATTACTATCATTAATGGATCTTTTGCAGTTGCTATGTCGACATTACTCTCTGTACTCAAACGACAGTAGTCAATTTGATGGGTGAGTTCGAACATTTTTATTCTCTCTAACGAACGCCGATAGAGCAGCAAAAAAAAATAAACTCTTATTCAGAGCAAACCTTTTCATTTGAGAAGAGTTGAAATGATTTTTTGTTTTCTACTCTTAACAATAACTTGATAACGAGTTCTTTCTTTGCTGAACTCTCCTTTTATTGCTCTCTATTCGAACATTTTCAATCATTCATATCTAATCACAATCTTTATGTATTGGGATTCGATTGTTTACCGAACGTTTGTGGAAGCCTGTCCTCTCGTTCTCGTTCTACTTCATTAGTAATTCCTCGTTCTTTACCATCCAACTTTAACTCATCTAATTGAAGCAAGATCAAACAGGAGTCTATTTTGTATTCTGATGTAGTCGTTGTCGAAGCAAAAACGTGTCAAGTTAAATTTCATGCTCGATATCTACTAATTGTTCAACAAATCAATACTGAGCGTGAGTCTTATTTTTTGTTCTAAACAGGTATTCATAAGATATATTCTCAAATTTTCATCTTACCACTCGGTGTATTCAAACCTATCGCTACTATTTGTTTCTACTTTTGCAAAATGATTGTCGTATTGACATGTGTATGACGGAGGCTTTAAGAAAAATAGCATTTTGTTTACGCTTCAATAGTTGATTTATTTAATTTCGAAGAAATATTCCTATCTTTTTTTATAATTCTTTCTTGAAAATGAATCTGACTTTTTTTCTTGAAGAAATTCTTTCTAATTTATTCATCGTTATCTTCTTCTCACCTAGAAAAATATTTCGATACTACCATCTCCATCATTCATGACGACAGTGGCCGACGTCGTTCAATAGTCATCGACCATACTCAATGAAGGATTGATAACAATTCTCAAGTAGGTTTTATCGAATCAAATCTTCGAATTTTACAGTACCTCATTGTTTCGATAACTGTGACCTAATCTAGTCAGAATTAATATGCTCTGTGTGTATTTAGGATGTCCTGTCATATGAGAACTCTGATTAGAAAATTAATACAATTGGAACGGTAACTATAGTAGTATTTATGAAAGTATTCTATACACAATGCGAAACAAGAAGGTTAATTCGACTGTATTTGGCGATCTATTCTCCTCCTCTTTCGCACAAGCTATTCTCATTCTGGATAATTTGAAAAAAACAACGATCGATTTTTTCATCACATATTAAGTTATGTTAGTCTTTTTCTCAAACTTCATTCTTTTATTTATCTTTAATCTTTTACACTTCTTCTAGGTAATAATCATGCCATTCATGGCCTAACTGCAGCGTTGTTTCTACATTGTTTTCCAATCATTGTTCATCTGCTATTGTGTATTGTCACACTTTTTTTCTGATCAAAATGAATTAATTTCTTGTTCTTTTTTCAATTTTATGAACAATCTTCTTTCAACAAGCTACATCAGAGGTTAATGATGATGCTAAACACAAAAGAAATGACATGATCATTGATTCTGGATGTTTGTCTCAATCTGATTGCCATATAGAATTACAACTGTTAGTGGATTTTTAGAAGAAGAAATTTAATGCTAATGAAAGACTTTGAGCTATTGATAGGCAGTAGCAAGAGCTCTGTTTTTTTATAGGGAATAACCAATTGAATCATTTTGATAAATATTTTCGAAAAAATGAATATCTCAAACGAATATGTATTTGTACAAATGTCTAATGAAGTAAGCATGAATCGAATCGGTTTTCTTGCCATTTTCAATCAAATATAGACAAGTGACAAAATTTTGACTTGAATATCATTCCCTGTTCATTTCTATCATTCAAATGAAATTGACAAGGGAGTGTATTAAATAGAAGAATTTTTTCTTCATCGATAAGAACTTCTTAAGACATAATTTCAATGAAACAAACAGTTTGTGTGAATACTATTTCTATCCCGTTGGATTCGTCTGAGATAAATCTTTCTCATCTCTGTAAAGATCAATGCATTGTCATGGCGCAAGTGATCTAAACTGAACTACTCGAGAATTATTCGCTCTTCTAAATGTCATCGAACAGAAATTTCTAGCATTCTCTTTTTCATGCCGGCTTGAATACTAAATCAAACATCTTTTTCATGCATATTTGTTGTCCACAAGCAATGAATGGTGATAGAAATAATATTGAAGATCTGAAGAAAAAAAATTCTTTTCTTTCAATATTTAATTCATTTATGAAATATAATATGCTAAAGATAAGAATTGTTTATAGATAGCTGTTGATATTGAATATATTCTTTATATAGTTGAAGTAACTATTGTTTATATTGTGCATGAGTAAGTCGAAGAACATATTCTCGTGCTAAAATTGCCGTAGCATTTTCACGATATTGCTCATTGACTGATTGTATTCGGTTTCTATTTATTTGATTTCCATAATTAATGCCCATGTCGCCTTTTTTTACCAACTGCATCGCAATAATAGTATCGTATGATCCGCTGTAACTCGCACCGACCAATTATAAGTGATTCCTTCTTAATTGCAATTGGTCACATTCTAGCGCTAAGATTTAGCCACACAGAGATTGTATAAAAAGCAGTCTCCACGAGACTTCGGCTCATAATTGATTCTACTACAAGAGGAAGAATGTTTTCCGAAAATAATTTAAAAAATTTCTTTAAACTGTTGTCGTCGTTAGCAATTTTTTAATTTTTCTAGATTTAAATTTTGTAACTTATTAAATTTTAATTTTCTAGTATTTTTTACGCTTCAATTTTTTTATTTTTTTTATATCTTTTACCTATTAATTTTTTATTTTGTATTTTTTCTAAGTTTTTATCGTTTTGTTTTTAAAAATATTTAATTCACAATAAAATGATGAATAAAATGAAAGCATCACCTATATCATTTCTATTAGTAATTGCGACGCAGTTACGCCGTAATTGCCAAAGAGTGCGATACCGTTAAGCGTAACTGCGTCGCATTTTTTTTGACAATTACGAGTCACAGTGCCATCGAAGTTACGGTGTCACTGTGCCGTAGTTTGACCGTAATCGAACACATGGGTCAACAAGACCATTTCATCAAGCCCAATCATGAAAAGCTTATGAATAATTTTTTCGATCTTGACCAGAAATAATACCTAATGATGTCGATAAAAATATGACTAAAAAAAAAAAAAGAAATTCTTTCACTTGAATTTAATCAAAAATATTTCAAATTAATTCTACCTACTACAAATACATAAAATGACAGATGCGATTATCAATATCATTTGATTTGATTCCAGTGGAATATTTAATATTTCAATTAGAATTAAGAGAGCAGCAAGCAAATAAAATATTAAGGAAATAATTTCTAACGCTTCACTACTTCGCAGAAAATCTTTTCAATTATTTGAAAATCATTTTTCAGAAAAAAAACGATAAATTGAAAATTCACACCTGGTTTTTCGTAAAAAATGTTGAATTCATAATTGAGGATGTAAATTGATATTACCGCATAGATGATAAAGAGCTGATCGATTTGTATGACCAACTCTCCATAGACCAAAATCTATTGGAACGTCAACATATGTTATTATTATTTATTTTCCAAAACCAGTCGATGGAAATGGTATCATCTTCTCTTTCCTCTCTTTCTCTTTTGTTTGTTTTCTAATATCTTTTCTTTTTTTCTTTTCATTCATGTGTATCTTTCTTTTTTTTCATTATTATTCAATTTAAGGATACGGTTATTTTTTTTATTGGCATGACCTCGCATTCATTCACTTCTATTCATTTATCATTGAGAGGTTTCTTCCCAACAATTGAAGAAGAAATTGAAAAAAAATTAATAAAAATATCGATCGATTTCGATGAAATGGTGTTTGTCCATTAATGTCTTGATTTTTCCTTCGTTTTCTCCAAAAAAAGCCATAAATTCTTACAGCGTTTAGTTTTTGTCCTTCACTTCCAATATCTCCTTTTCTAAAGGAATATTTTCATTAATTTGATTAACAAGATACTAAACAACTAGAATAGATCCAGCACGAATTTGTATTTCATCTTGATCATGAAATGAAATGAATTCTTCAAGTTTTAAAAATTCTTTTAATTATAATGAATAAATTAATATTCCTTCATAAGATAAAACTTGAGGAACACGATAATCAGCAAACATTATTAAACCATCCTAAAAAAATTTTCTTTTACTTTTAAATAATTAATTAAAAATAAAACAACGAACCATATCAGTGAAATGTCCTAAATTATGTCCATTAAAATATCTCCAAATATCAGATACTAACATTTGTGCTCGTTCATAAAAACTAACTAAAAATGAAGAACTCGAAAAAGGAAAAGATTTGGTTTATTTGTGAAAAGAGATGAAAACTTTGTTGTCTTTGATAAATAGTTTGATCACGATATGATAGAAATTTGGGAACAATTAATTGAAGAAGATCAACAACACTTGAGGGTGTGGATGTGAGTGTAAGCGTGGGTGTTTTGAGATGTGAGTGTTGGTGGATGTGAGTGTTGGTGGATGTGAGTTTCAAGTAACCCTCAACTTACACCCACACCGTTAAATGTAATGCATGCTTGTATACAAGTATCGTTATATTTTTCGTCCTAGTAATAGCATGAAATGCACAGAAAGACAATAAAGAGAGAAAGAATATTGAACGAAAGGAAACTACGCAATGACAAGCGCAACCTTGTACAGCAAATTACCTACTTGATAACAATTTCATGGTCCATTGATTCACATAAACATGTGTAAGTGGGCGAAAATTAATTAATTTCGTCCATCATAAATATGAAGCAAAATCGACTACATGCACACAAAACAAAACTCGAAAACTCCAATATCATTTAACAAGTATGTATATGTGATTTTCAACATTACTAGACTAGCGATAAAACTGAACCTAAATATCGAAAGTAATTACAAACAATAAAATACGAGGGGACATGAAAATAAGGCAGTTTTAGTAACAGAAAATAATTATCAGGAAAGCTCTGATTGACAATGCTTAGAATATGCAATCGATGGTCTGTATCGGAGCAGCTTTACGATATAAAATAGTTTTATTGAAAACTATGTCAAACAGAATGACCTTTACAATCAATTAATAAAATAGTGAAGTTAAGAACTTATTATAGAACTCTTTTAATGATGTAGTGGTATCACATAAACTATTTGAACATCAACAAAGTCTATCAAAACGTAGGAATTGAACATCAAAACAAAGAATCATCATTTACAGCATTAGATAACCTCATAATTTTTCAAATGCCCTTCATAGCAGAATGTTTTTGCAACACACAGCCTATTCATTCTTCGACATGAGCATTGATCAAAGAGTAAAGCAATCGGATGAATTTCATCCATTGACATATTTGTCTTTCTAGGAGCAATCTTTTTCAAATTAGTCCAAGTAAAAAAGCCTCATCAAAAGGCATGTAGCAGATGAAATCGAGCTGATTTGACTTTATTTAAATGCTGTAGTTGTATTTTTAAATCAAACAGGGTAGTAATATGAGCGTATTCAGATAGCTTGGTTTTTTCCAGGAGAAAATTTTAGAGATTATCTGTTGTTTTAACACCCTTATGTTTGTGATATTTCGGGAAAGAATCTATCAATAATTCATTCTTGATGGGTGTGGGTGTGGGTGTGGGTGTGTGGGTGTGGGTGTGGGTGTGGATGTGGGTGTGGGTGTGGGTGTGGATGTTCAATTCATCCACACCCACATCCACCGCCACCCCCACCCACCCCCACACCC
>CAJNSZ010000173.1:0-19081 GCA_905329745.1 Rotaria sp. Silwood2 | reverse complement strand
TTATAGTATTTATGGCTACTGATAGAGCATGACTAAGGGCAGTTTCTGAGAAAAAATGACGTTGTTACCGATAGGTCTTGAAGAATAAAAAAATACTACAAAAATATCAATAAAATTGAAAATCTTGATTTTTAGTGGTTTTGAATTGAAAATTTTCAATTAAAAATTTTTTTTCCGCTTCAAACGAAATAATGAAATAAGCAGAATTGTAGAGCGAAAAAAGTTCTACAAAACTAAGTAGAACAATAATGTTATCGTATTTTGATAACGACTAATAAAGGAAGATTTTCGTATCAGTCTAATTGTATGAATCCTGATAATACCAAACACTATTTCATATTGAAAAATTCTTGAAATTGAATAGCAATCAATCCGTTCTACATACCGCTTGATGTAACTTTTTGAGCTCTACAAAACCCTGTATGTAGTTATTCTAAATAAATAGTTCGGCAAATCCGGCGGGGTCCTTTCAAGATTAGTAACGAATCAAAACTAGATGATACACAGGCTAACCGAATGGTGTGGAGTACATTCCTAAATTAAATCTGTTGTTTACGTGAGACTGCAAAACTTTCGAAATAGTTGAATTGTCAAATTTAATTAAAAAAAGACATATTTCTATATTGTACGAAGAAGAACGCTGAGGTTAACGCATGTTTGATTATATATATACACGACAAATCGGTTCTTAGGCAACAAAGCGTGTTTTATGCTAATCGACTCATTGATTTTTTTTAATCTTCAATTCGCTATGATTATTCGTTTCGAATCAACACTCACTGTTATTGCTGAAACTCATGTTCATTCTTTAGAAAAAAGACGGAGCTCACATTTCAAAACCGTCATTGTATAGAGCGAATTGACAACGAACGGAATTTCGTATCGAATTTTCGAAAAATAATTGATTTACTGATATATGAAACTTTGTAACAGCGTTTGACCGAAAGTAATACGACTCTCTAGTCTTTGAATCATCGCGACACAAAATAGTGAGTTAGTGTTATGATGTGTTGATAAAGTAAAAAAACCTCGTGATTGACTTCTGTGGTGAATTACATAAATATCTTAAACAAGTGTAAGATGTACATCGATGATACGCAAAAATATTCGTTAGTTAGAAAATTCAACCAAAAGAAAAAGTACAGTCTTATCCATCTCATCAATAGAAATCGACGTTTTCAAGAGAGACAATATTAAATTATTAGGAAAAAAAAATGAATAAAAAAAAGACTTAACCGTTCAAACCATCAGTTCCGAGGAAGAATCGACGATATGACTAATTTTTCTGACTTATTTGATTAAAAAATAAAACTAATTCTAGTCAACTGCAGATATGTTAAAGAAAAAAAAATATTTGAGACTCATTTATAAAGATGATTATTGGTTTTCTACAAATTATCGTTTTCTATGAAAAAATATTATTTGAATAATATGAATGAAACAAAAAAAAAATTCTTTATTTTTATGCACTTTATACTGATGAATACAAGAATAAGAGAAAAATTACACGAGTTCTTTCAGAATAAAACACTAAATAATAGTTCATATATATGAAGCAATTTATTTGCATTCAGCTAATTTACTTTTTACTTGATTTACCATTACTGGATCAGGAATTCTAGCATGTTTAGTCAAATTTTCATCTGCTTTTTCAAATTTTTTTTTAGCTGCATCACGTTTACCATCCTTGAGAAGTGCATCTCCCCAATCCATATTAGCTTGTGCCACATCAACAGCAAATTGAGGTAATAAATATTGATCGTCATTATTACAAACAACACGTACTTTTGAAAATTTACATGCCCATCCTTGATGATACAAAACATCTGCACAATAAATATAAATGGCATAAACTTGTGGTAAATCATGAATTTTAGGTATAATACTTTTTCCAAGTCCACCAGACGTAATAAAAAATACTCGATTATTAGTACATTTATCACGAATATAATTTATACATCGATCTTCTTGATTTTGACACATTTCCCATTCAAATGTACCACTAATGTCGTCATAGATCTCACGTGTTTCTACTAGTAAATCATCAAGTGTAATGAATTTCAAATCTTTAAATGTAGCTAAATTAACTGGTTGTGCTGGCAATGGTATGAGTGTATTTGAACCAGTTTTTGTTGGTTGATTAGCAGAAGCTGTAGAGTTTGATGTTGTTGCTTGAGGTTGTGGCTTATAACCAGGAGCTGTTGCATATGCAAATTGTGCCAAAAGTGGATTTTCTGGTGATCGATGTTCGTTTGAGTCCGATTGTGAATTTTTAGAAGATAAATTAGAAGGTTTTTTGGACATTGTTTATCAATGTAATAGTTTCAATTTTTTCTTAATAAAAACAAACTAAATAGTATTTTTTATTTTGTCAGTATTCTGCTTTTTTTTTCGTGATAGAAATGATAAGAATAGTGTTTTTATTTTTCTTTACTTTTTTAGTAGGTAAGACATAAACAGGAAAAAACCAAGCATTCGGTAGAACAGAACGTAAAAACAATATTTTTTTCTCTTTTTCTATTCTGTTATAATTTTGGGAAGAAAAAAAAAAAAACCGAATGTTTTTTTTTCTTACTGGCGATAATAGCGAAAAATGACAACTTCTTTGAAGGACATTTGATATAGCTATTCATCTTATAAAATGTGCGACATAGAATGAATCACACAATGGTCTAAATATTTCAAAGAGATTTGAAAAAGTTTTTAATAATGAAAATGGATAAACAATAATAAATAAATACAAAAAAGTCTTGTAGAGAGTGTAAAATGAGAAACTATTCGATCACGGATTTTCAAAATCTCTTTTTTTTTTCTTGAAATTTTATAAGGAAGTAGTGGCACAGAAAGCTAAATATAGGAGTTCGTTTATGATAAAGTTTAGGTTGGAAAAATTATTTTTATTCTATTTTTCTTACTTCTATCGGAAGAAAAAGTAAAACAGAATTTGCTTCATGTCAATGATTCATCAGTATAAAGCATTTTAAGCGTAATGCTTTTTTTTTTATGGTCCTTCTTTTTTTTTTGTCTCGAACATTCTGAGTCGTTTGAGAACGAAAAGAAATCAAAACTAATACATAAAATCATATTGATTCTATCTACTTAAACATTTATAATATCATGTATGCAAGTTCAGAGAACAAACATTTCTTTTTCTCAAAATTCTATTTTTTGATTAATAGTCCGATATGTTCTATTGTATTGAATTCGAATGAATTTATAATTATAATTTTCATTATTTCAAAAAGTAACATTATTATTTCTCATTGAAACTTGGAAGTATATATATATATATATCTGAAGTACAAAAATTACTATTGACATACATTAATTTTCAATCAATATTCCTTATATATATCTGTGTTCAGCAGCGGCATCTATTGAGTGGTATCAGTTTTCAGATAAAAACCTCAACTGATTATTAATAATTAAACTAATTTAGATCTTTAGATTATAATATTAAAATTCTTTCATAATCTAGCTGTCATTATATTAAATAAACATCAATGCACCAATAAAAACACTTGCTTGTTTAGTTCATTCTCTCAAAAACAAAACACATTGTATTATATGTCAATTATTTTTTATCATAAAAACAAGCATTAGATAAAGTCATTGTTCTTAAAATTCCAATATGCCTCGTTCTTATTCTCGTTCTCGTTCACGTTCACCAATAAATGCATCTTATCGTCGTCGTTCACGTTCGCCAAGACGTAATAATAATGATCAGGAAGAAGATGATAATAATTCTCGTTTACATGTTGCTGATTTATCATTAAATTGTACGAAACGTCAAATTGAAAAAGCATTTGATAAATGGCCAATACTTGAAGTTTGGCATGCACAAGCATCATGTTTTGCTTTTGTTGTTTTACGTAATCATGACGATGTTCAACAAGCTATTAATGAACTTGATGGCCGGTAAGAAAGAAAAAAGATACTTATCTTATGCTTTATATTTTACAAAAAAAAATAATTTATTTAAGATATATTGGGGATGCACGCGTTCGAGTCACTTTAGCTCGACCACGCATACGTGCTAGTGGCGGTGGTGGTCGAAGATATTTTGATCCGAATAAGTAAGAATATTTTTGTATTGTTCTAATTAAAGCTTTTTTTATTGTTGTTATTAAAGGCGATGCTATCAATGTGGTGGTCGAGGACATTTCAGTCGTGATTGTGGTAATGAACAACAAAGCAAAAAAAAATCTGGCAATGGATATCGGTGAGTTTTTTCATTAATGGAGTGGCCGAAACAATTGGAGAGTATGTAATATATATATACATAAATATATATCACACTGGGATCATCAATATGGTCTTGGATGGGATAAATATTAAAAATGCCTGGGTTTGGTTTTGAATTTGACAATAAATTAAGGTAAATTCTTGAGAGGCTTTGTTTTTTTTCCATGAGTATAGAATCATTGTTTATATATGGAGTGAGTTTTATATATGAAAGAAAAAAACATTTGTTTTTTTTTGAAAATGTTTTTCATTTTATTTAGATCTCGTTCACGTGAACGTCGCTATGAACGATCGTATTCTCGTTCTCGGTATGCATAACAAATACATATAAATATATATATAAATTATTTTTATATTTAGTTCACGTTCACCTCGTCCACGTGTTATTCGCGAGTATCGTCGTCATAGGTAAATAAATATTTATATTAAATTAAATTAAAATATTATTTTTTATAATACAGTCCTCGTCGATCACCACCACCAAAACCGAATTATAAATCACGTGACAATGGATCGGGTTATTATTCGAGGTAAAGATTTTTAACCTCTCTAGAACACGAAAATCTTGGCATTAATCATTTACGCATTTTTCATTGTCTTTGAATATATGTTCAGATTTTCCGTTTGGAATACGATTGAACAGCGATAAGTAAATTTTGTAAATTACTCCAAAAAACTGTGTCTATACAAAGGAAAATAGCAGTTTTAGCGTAGTCCTTAGTTTAGGTCTTCGAACACTTTTAACTGAGCATTTATTTTCGAATACTGAATTCTGTACAAAATGATATATTATAAATATTTAATGTCCTAAAAAGTAACTTCTCAAAATCCTTAAGATTGCTAGTTTTCTGAAAGACTCGGAGTCTTCTATTGCGGTTAGAGATTTCGAGTAAATTGTTTTGCATGTCAAATTTGAAAACTATGAGGAAATCTTGAACATATATATGAGTGAATATTTTATGCCAAGAGTTTCTCTCCATAGGCTATTTAAATCTTTCAAAAGTTTAGTAAAAATATTGATTCTTTTTTTTTTTGTTCATCTACATTGATTGCTAAGATTTACAAAATTCTTTCTAATTATTCATTTTATTATTTTTATTTTATTTTAGTCCACCTCGAACATAATTTACGAAAAGAAAAGAAATTTGCATGTGTTATTCATTCAAGAAAAATTAAGACATTGTATTGATCTGTTTTCTTATAACGATCGCTTAGCGTTCTCTATGTGTTGTGTTTATTGTTTATGTATTTCAATTCGACTTTGTGCTTTGTTCTATGTTTGCCACTGTTCGATAATATGAACAAATTTAATCATAATGAATTGTCTATCGTTCTATTTTAGTATTTGATTTGTTGAATTCGTCTTTTTTTTACTTTAATTTGGTATTATTCATAAAAAAACTATGCCTCGATCACGATCTCGTTCACGAAGTTCAACACCATCAACGCGACGATCTCATTCACCAGTATCAGATCATGATAGTGGAAATGATCGACCAAATGAATATCGTATTCATATTGCTGAATTACCACAAGGTGTACAAGAAAGTGAAATACGAAAAACATTTCAACGTTATGGTACATTACTTGATGTTTGGGTTGCAAGTGCATCTTGTTTTGCATTTGTTGTTTATAAACAAAAAGAAGAAGCACAAAAAGCTATTGATCATATGGATGGAAGGTATGATATATAGAATATATTATTTATACGTACAAAGAAAAATCTAGACAATTATTATTGGATTAAGATCATTTGGAAGTAATCGTGTAAAAGTGACATGGGCTCGACCACGAACACGTAATCGTTCTCATCGTTATGATCCAAATATGAGATGTTATAAATGTGGACAACGAGGTCATTTTAGGTAGGAATTTAGAAATAAAATATAAGAAAATATTTTATTATTATTATAATTATTTTCTAGCCGTGATTGTGAACGTTTAATGATGGAAGGACGTTCATCACGTCGTCGTGATGATAACTATGGTCGATATTCATCTTCAAACAACAATCGCCGCTCGAGGTATGGATGGATACTAATATTGAATGACAGTATACGCATATGATTTGGTTTCTAACATGTATATCTATATATAACTGGTGTTGATTAATATATCTTTCTGGATCCATAACATACGTACAAATTTTGGAGGTAGACATAAAAGAATAGAAAAAAAAAAAGATATTTATGCATAATATAGAATAAAAAAAATTTCTTTGGGTTTTGGTTGTCTCGGACGGTGTGAGATATTTGGAAAGGAGATATAAAAACTGATAATGGATTTGGATATGGTTCATATGGAACTTTAGGTCTCGTTCACCATGTTCACCGGCACAATTACCCACACCAGCCTATTTTCGTCATGGAATGCCAATGTACCCATCATTTTCACGTCGATATGATGATTATATGGGTAATTATTATCCACCAGCAGATCGATCAAATGGCCATGAATATCGTTATCGTGAACGTGGTACACGTTTAACACCACCATCAGCAAGTGCTAGATACAGTCGACGGTAGGAAAATAAAGAAAAAACAAACAAATAAAATTTATTTTTATTATTTTATAGATAATTAATACAACTACAGTTTATTTATTCTTTTGTCTTTTTTTTTTTCAATATAACAAATAGTAAGTGAAGATTATTATAATTATTCTATGATTATTATGATAGATTTAGACATGATCAAGAACAAAAATACATAAATGTGATATTTGTTGTCTTTTAATAATCTAGAAAACTTTTTTCTTTTTCTTTCGCTTCAGTATATTCATATTATTGTTCGATTTCTTTTTTCATTATATTGTATTTCTTTTTTTTTTTTGTTATGTTTATCAGCTACAACAATCGAGAGCTTTTCTTTTTTGATCTTTCTCTTTTCTTGTATTTCAACGAGCAAATTGTTGATGTCTTTCATGTTTTGTGATCACATATTGATACTATTCTTTCCACAAATAATCACAAATCATATATTGTTCATTGAATTGATGTCGATCTCAGTTTCTGTTTGTGATAGTGTGCTTGTTGTATGACTATGCTTTTTTGTGTTTATTTGAAAAATTGACGTATTTCGTATTTATCTATCATTCAAAAAAATTACTTGAAAACAAAAACATCGAATATAACTTGTGATAGTTTCTTTCTTCTAGTTATTTAGATTAAGTATATATACATAATGTCGGCCAGTACGGAAGCAAGTGCAGTTATAGAGCTTTTTAAAAGAAAATCAATATTTATTACTGGTGCAACAGGGTAAATGATATAAGAAAAAAAAGAGATTTTTTTTGTTATGTTTGATGTTTTTTAATTTATAAATCATTTATTTAGATTTATTGGCAAACAACTTGTGGAAAAACTTGTTCGATCATGTCCAGGTAAAATAAATTCGATATACTTTAGTCTATAATATTTATCATTTAGATGTCGAACATATTTATCTTCTTGTACGACCAAAACGTGGTCATGCTGTTAACGATCGATTAAAAGAATTATTATCAAGTCCTGTAAGACTTTAAATGAAAATAAAAAACAAAAAAAAAGAAAAATTTTCAATTTTTTTTTTTTCAATTTAGTTATTCAATACAGTTCGAGAAATTCATCCAAATTTCGAAGAAAAAATTAGTGCTTTACAAGGTGACATACTCGATCCAAATTTTGGTCTTGCTCCAGCAGATGAAAATCTTTTAATTGAACAATGTCAAATTGTATTTCATTCAGCAGCAACTGTTCGATTTCAAGAACCACTTCGGTACGATTGTTAAAAAAAATAAATCAGACATTATTGTTAAACTATTATTTAATATTTAAGACTTGCAATACAAATGAATGTTGCATCTGTAAAAAAATTACTTTGTTTATGTCATAAAATGAAAAAATTACAAGTAAAAACAAAAGAAAAATGAGAATATTTCTTTTTAATTATTTTTGTTTTCATAGTCTGTTGTTCATGTATCTACAGCTTATGCAAATTGTAATCGTAATGATGTTGCTGAAATGATTTATCCACCACCAATTCAACCAACCAAATTATTAGAAGCTAGTGAATGGATGGATGATCAAGTATTTGATGTATTAACAAATAAAATTATTCATGATAGACCTAATACATATACATTTACAAAAGCACTTGCAGAATATATAATTTCACAAGAAGCAAAAGATCTACCGTTAGCAATTATACGACCATCAATTGTTGGCTCATCATGGCGTGAACCAATACCAGTAATTTAAAGAAAAATGAGTCTTCTTTTATTTTTTTATTATTATTATATAGGGTTGGGTTGATAATTATAATGGTCCAAGTGGATTAGTTGTAGCGGTATGAAAGAAATAACGATTTGAATCATGACAGAAGGTTTTTTTTCTTTTGTTGATGAATTTTAGGCCGGTAAAGGAATGCTTCGAACAATGTTAGGTAGTAATAATGCAATAGCCGATATTGTTCCGGTCGATATTTGTGTAAACATGATGATTGCTATTGCTTGGTATACGGCTGTAAAACAGTAAGTGAACCAAATTATTTGTTCGTGACTTCACAAAGTTACTGAAAATTTCACCGTAGATGCGACCATCCTGAAACTTTCGGGCTCTTTCTTTGTTCTCGTTTGGTTACAGAGATATTCGTTAATTGCTTTTTAATTAATATTATATGTATAAACAATTGCTTTTTATGCTAATAAAAAAAAAAATCTTTCCCGTAAAACTTATCCTTTTTTTTTTGTAGTCCAAAAAATATTCCAGTTTATCATTGTTGTACTGGTCATTTGGGCACATTAACATGGGGTAAAGTAGCTGAGTATGGTTTATATCATCTTTCTACAAACAGTTTGGAAAATGCTATTTCATATCCATATTTACAATTCACTGAAAATCGGTAATATCATTCGACTAAAAAGAACACAATTTTCATACATATATTTTCTATTTAATTAGATTTCGATATCATTATCTTCGAGTTTTGCAAGAATTAGTTCCTGCATTTGTTCTCGATTGTTATATGCGTTTAGTTGGACGTAAACCCATGTAAATACAATTTAAATCATTTTAAATGTTTTTCAAAAAAAAGCTAACTTTTTTAGTTTTATAAAATTATCTGAAAGAATTTATAAAAGTGTTCGCACACTTGATTTTTTTACTTCACATTCATGGTTATTTCCAAATGATAATAGTGTGCTTTTACAAAATGAAATGAACGATATTGATCAAAAAGTAAATCGATATAATCAACAAAATAAACAATTGATTATTTAATTATCAAATTATTATTTTAGATATTTGGTTTTGATCTCAAAGATCTTGATTGGTTTCAATATTGGCGTAATTATTGTTTGGGTGCAAAACAATATTTACTTCGTGAAGATCTTTCTCGTACATCAAAATGTTATAAACGATATATAAGGTAAATAGATATATATATAAAAAAAAAGAAAACAAATTTCTTTGATTAATTTTAGATTAAGACGTTTACAAAATCTTCTATATTTTACGGCAATAGCATTGGTTATCAAATTAGTCTTTTTTAAGTCATTTAAATTTCGTCGAATATTTATCATTCTTTTTCGATTAATTATCGTCGGACTTTCAGCAATAATAAAAAAGATTGGCCTTCGAAGAGAATGATCTAAGACAATCGAAAAAAGAATGCTAGTTTTTCTTTTTTTTCGTGCAATTGTTGAACAAAAACATATCAGAGATAAAAGGAATAGGAATAAATATTCATCTAAAAATTTTTAGTTTTTAATTTTTATTTCAATCTTCAATAATAAAACGATTATAAAAGAGATTAATAATATGCAGTTATTGAAAAAACAAAATCGAACGAAAAAAACTGTTATAAAAAATTATTTCTACAGATAAAAACAATGGCTCAAAGTTGGTCTAGTCAGATGCATTCAGAATATTTTTACTCAATGGCAGAAGTTTTTTTTTATTGTTGCCTATTCTCGATAGATCAACAAATATTGTATTGAATTAACCAAAGGTTCATGTTGTCATAGAATTATCATTATTGCTTTTATACATTAAAAAGAATGCACAAATGGCAACAGACAGGTCAATGCAATGATCATGAATGATAGACAGAGGCAGGTTAAAGAGGTATATAGTCTTTGATGATAAGATCAGACCGATGAAAACTAGGTCTATTCAATATTTACAAACACGAGACGTCTTCTCGATAGATTTACTATGAATTTCGAAATAGAAGGTGGACCATTCGCGAACACGAAGAGATATTGCGAAAAAGCTTTCTTCGATCGGATTTTTAGAAGAGAAAATTCTTCTTTTTTTAAATTAAAAGGTTTTTCTGGAGACTCCTGATGTATTGATTTAGAAATCTAATCGAAGAAAGCTTTTCTTCTATAATTCAATATATCTCAGGCTTGAGTACAAGCTGACGAAAACTGTTTTGCAATATTTGTTTGTATCAGTAGTTATTCAAGTTTCTATGACTCACCTTCGACGTTTAGATACCTAGTGATTGTCCTACAAAATTTCACAAGAAAAGCTTTCCAGAAGGATCGTTTTTCCTGTATTTATAAATTATGATTGCCATTTTTTCTCACTTGTCATGGTTCAATAATTGATTTTGTTCTACATAACATGTCTGTACTTATAAGAATCAATCAACGAAGTTTATTCACAAGCAAGACTTTATCATGAAAAATAACGAAAACCCATTAAATTCGTTGAGAATAACAGTTGTCGAAGCAAAACTTTGATTCTTGTCACAAAAAAAAAAGATTTTCGAAACGATTTATAAATACAATGTCAGACATTGTTTTGTTTCCATTGAAATTCTCAACGTTGAGGAGAATAAAATAACTAATTAATTATTTTAATCTAAATTAGTAGACAAATAACTAATTTATCAATATTTATGATTTCTATCTTGTCTATTATTTCATCATATATTTTTACTGATCTATTAAATAAATGAAAAAAACACATTGACATTGAGTGTCATCTATCAATGAAAAATTCCGATGCAGGAGGTTTTTGTCACGGCAACGTCATTATAGTTGAAGAAAATTCTTTTATTTCAATTGTCTAAAACAATCTATACACATAAGAAATGCGCCTTAAACGTTTTCTTCTACGATATTATCCTCCAGGTATGATAGTTTTAGTTTTTACAAAATATTAATCTATACATTAATTCTAGGAATTATTCTCGAGTATGAACAAAGTAATGTATTAAAAACGAAATCAATTGATTTACTTGATCTTAAACCTGAGTAAGAAAAAAAAACAGAAAGATATTAAGTATACTAAAAAAATTCTTTTGTTTTTTTTTGTTTTTTAAGTACTGATATCAATAGTGTTGTTGAGGAGATTGTAAAAAAAGAACCATTAATTACAGCAGCAAAAGTTGACAAAGTTAAAGAATTAATTGAAAGTAAATATATGACTTCAATTTTTTTGTTATTGAATTTTATTATTCTTTGCTTTTGTTTTTTATATTAAGGACTACAAGAAAAAATTTCTCATCAAGAAGATAGACGTTTTTATTTATTCAAAGTACTTCGTGCTCATATACTTCCATTAACATATGTAGCATTCAATAAATCTGGTTCCATGTATGATATTTATTTTAAATATTATTCATAAAGTGATTTCTTTTATTTTTCTTTCTATTTTCATTTAGATTTATTACCGGTTCATATGATCGAACATGTAAAATATGGGACACAGCATCAGGTGAAGAATTACATACACTTGAAGGACACAAAAATGTTGTTTATGCCATAGCATTTAATAATCCATACGGGTTTGTTTCTTTTCTTTTTACGATAATTTATTAACATTTTGAAGATTATAGTAGAGGAATTTTTTGTATAAATATAATCGAAGAAAAAGAGAGAGAAGTTATTGTTTTTCTGCAGAATGGATATTTTTCCACAATAGATAAATTATGTGTGGGATTTATATTAGGATGTAAATCTTGCTCTTGACAATCGAATGAACTCAGAAATATGAAAATACATTGAGAACACAGTGTATACTTTTGGATTATACCTCATAATGTATGTATTAGCTCTGAAGAGTTTCTAGTTAACTATGATTAATATAAGAGGACGTACACGCTTTTGTAGCTGTTTGAAAAATCGAGAAATTCCATTTTAACTATTTGAAAACAAATCTAAATTTTTATTTCATATTCTTATTTTAGAGATAAAATAGCAACTGGTTCATTTGATAAAACAGCTTGTATTTGGAGTACAGAACGTGGTACATGTTATCATACACTTCGCGGTCATACTGGTGAAATAGTAAATAAAAACTATTTATTTTGTTTTTTCTTTTTACTAAATAATATTTATTTTCATTACAAAATTAGGTATGTCTTGCATTTAATCCTCAAAGCACAGTGTTAGTAACTGGCAGTATGGATCATACAGCTAAATTATGGGATATTGTTTCTGGTACAGAAATAGCTAGTTTACATGTATGTTATTTATATAGAAGTGTTTTTAAGTTTTATTTGAATACTGTATTCATATTTTAGGGTCATACAGGTGAAATAATATCAGTTAGTTTTAATACAAGAGGTGATCAAGTAATAACAGCTTCGTTTGATCGTACTGTTGCTATATGGGATGTTCGTACTGGAAAGTAAGAAAACTAAGAATATATATATAAATATATTCATTTTGTAATTTTTTTTTCTTTTATATTTCTAGTAAAATTCATACATTAATTAGTCATACAGCTGAAGTAAGCAGTGCACAATTTAATTGGGATTGTAGTCGAATAGTGACTGGTAGTATGGATAAAACATGTAAATTATGGGATGCATTATCTGGTAAAAAAAAACATAAATTCATTGAATTTATTTTAATTTTATTGCTGATTTATAGGGGAATGTATTGCAACATTAAGAGGACATGAAGATGAAGTACTTGATGTTGTCTTTGATGCTACTGGTCAATATATAGCAACAGCATCAGCTGATAAAACTGGACGTGTATATGATGCACTCAATCAATTATGTATAGCTACATTAACAGGACATCAGGCTGAAATATCTAAAGTAAAGTTTATATAAAAAACAAAGTTCTTTTAATTTTATTTCGGTTTTCTTTTAGATTGTTTTTAATTCACAAGGCAATCGTTTAATCACAGCGAGTATGTTTTGAATGATTAGAAAAAATAAAATTCAAAAAAAAAAAAAAAATTTATTATATTTTAAGGTGCAGATAAAACAGCTCGAATTTGGGATCCACTAACAGGTGAATGTAAACAAATACTTGAAGGACATACAGATGAAATTTTTAGTTGTGCTTTTAATTATGAAGGAAATACAATTATTACAGGTTTGAATAAGAAAATAAATCAAATAAAAAAAAAAATAAATATTATATTTTATTTATTTTCAATAGGCAGTAAAGATAATACATGTCGAATTTGGCGATAAATCGATGTCTTAAATTATCTTCGATCTCTTTTTTTGTTTAGCGTGATTCATTTATTCTTTCTTGTTTTTTTTGTTTCCGCAATATCTCTCTGTTTTTTTATGAAAGAAAAATATAATATTGTATAATCATTATTCACGAACGATTTATTTCCACATTTGGTTTCTAGATCTAATTTAAACAAAAAACCCAAAACAATGTCTCGAATTTGTCGAAATCCACCAGCATCAACTACTCGACGACCACCAGTCACAAGACCAACAGAACAATCAACTACTCGACGACCACCAGCTACAAGACCAACACAACAATCAACTCCTTCTAGGTCAACAACCAATCAATCCGTAGCTCGTGGTGCTCGAACATCAATACGAGGTCGAGCTTTGCATACTCAACGACCACAACAAGAAAGAAACGATAATAATCCATACAATGACAATGAAAATGATGAAACAAAACAAGAACAACGTACCGTTCATGTTGGGTTTGTTGATTAGTTGTTTCAATTTTTTATTCAATAGAAACAAAAACAGCAGTAGACTTATGCGAGAACCTTCTTCGATGTCTCCTTCTGATCTTAATGATGTTTTTGTCTATAAATATTAAATAGTGTTCTAATAAAAATCCTAAAAAAATTAATATTTAGCTAAGTTATAGAATTTTTAATGTCTTTTTTCTAGGAACACCAAGTTTTCCGAAAATTTGGGATTCTTTAGGTAATAGATATATTACAAATTAGATAGATTAGTCAAATCTCAATAGAAATTCAAATGATTTTAACAGTGTTTTATTCAGATTTCCTCTTCCGGAGGTCCAATCCGATCTTCGGAGAGGCGCTGCTCCCTCGACCCTCACACCAGTTAAAACACTACATTTTAGGGTTTTTATTAGAACACGAAATAGTCTCTATAAGCAAAAAAAACCCATTGAAATCGGAAGAGAACATCTTATAAGGTTTTCTCGTTAATGTATATTAAACTTTGTTGTTATTGTTGTTCTCTTTTTAGTGATGGTTATCATATGTTTACACCATCAACAACAAAACGTGAACAAATGAGAAGACAAGCTGAAAATGAACAACGTCAATATGAAGCACATGTTGAACGATCACGTCTTCATGGTATTCATGAAGTACATCGTTTAGGTAAGCTGAATTTCTTTTGAAATAAAAAAAAAAAAACAGTTTTTTTCTTTTGCTTAAAAGGTGGTGATGGACTAAATGAAGATGAAGTTCGTCAACGACAAGCAGAAAAATATCGACGAGAAAAATTTATGAGATTAGTAAGTAAATTTTGTATTCTTTTTTTGATTTATAGACGTATATTTATTCTAGGAAAAAACTCATCAAGATCAATTTCAAAAAAAACAAGAAGAAGAAAAAAATATCGAAGCTAAAAAGCAAGCAGCTCGTCAACAGGTAAAAGTTTGTTAATGTAAAATAAATATTGATATTCCATGATAAGAACAATACTATGCAATAAATACATAATGCATTCATTTGAAATGCAAAAGCTCGACAAAGTACTCGCGCTCGAATTCATATATTTGTATTCTTTATATCAAATACCTTAAAGAAACTGACGAATCGAACGTAGCTCAAAAAAAAAAATCCATGACACAATGAAAATATTTCTTCCCTTACTTAAAAATGTGTGTCGACCTACTTTTCTTAAATGTAATGAGTTTTCGTTTGCAGTATTTTTTTTAACTCGAAATTCGGTAATAAAAATAGTAATAAGGATCTTCGAACTGATAACTTTTACAAAACTTCGACCTGAGTTTTGATATATGACATGTTTTAGGCTAATGGCTATACTACTATATAGTTTTGTAGAGCAATTTTCGACGCATCGAATAGTATATAAAAAGTCATGTTTTTCTCACATTTTAGTATTCTCAGTGTCCATGTAATGGTTATTATTTTTAACAAATATATATGATACTCATAGAGATTGTAGATCCTTAGATGTTCTAAAATAAACTCATGAAAATTTCATTTTTCAACTCAATTTCATACAGTCATAGATATACTCTTCAATTTTCAACAATCAATAGTGTTTATCATTGCTTTCACCTACTTAAAAATAGTCATTTTTCTTAGGCCTAGGTCATTTCTTCACTATATGCTCAATTCTATGCTACAGAACAACTGAGTAGCAATGTGAAATTTTACCTACGAGATTGTTCTCTAGAATAATCTATTTTCCTATATGAAGAGATCGATATATTGACGATATTTTAACAATATTCAAAACTTCTAGTAAAATTTTTTTGATGCACCAATAATCAGCACAGTATCCTTGATGAATTAATATAAATAACTCCTTTATAAACGAGAAAACATTTTTTTGCCTTCAGACCCCTGGAGGGGAGTACGGCTATAGGGTTGCAGGCAGGAGGTCTGTTATTTCTTTGTCAAATTTTTCTTCAGAATATTCAGGTTTCATTTTTTGTTGCATAAAACTGTACTAGAATCTATAAATATCTCATGATAATTTCAAAAAGAAAATTTTCCATATCTTTGACCTTCGCTCCAGGAGTCTGGATGCCCAAAACTGTTTTTCCGTTTACAAAGTTCATTATGGATACTTTGCTGATTATTGATACTTAGAAATTAATAATAGAAACCTTAAGTGTTAAAATATCGTCAATACACCGGTCTCTGAGTATTGAAAAATAGGCTATTGTAGAGAACAATCTTGAAAGTTGACAATGAGTCTCTAGTGTTTGAAAAATGTTATGCATGAAGCATATGAAACTCAATAGTGTGCAATTTTTAACGACGTTTCATGTTGTTACTCACTTGTTCTATGGCACAGAGTTAAGCACACTAGAATATCATATAGTCAGAAAATAACCGAGAACTAAGAAAACGAACCATTTTTTAAATATACAGAAAACAACGATGAAAATTATTTATAATAGAAAATTGAATTGTATCTATAACTATATTAAATTGAGTTTTAAAACAAAATTTTCATGAATTTATCTTAGGAACTGCAATGTCAATGATTGTCATATATATTTCTCAAGAATTATAGCGAGTTCATGAACCCTTCGAACATCAAAATTTAATAAAAAATCGATTTCTTATCTAATGTTGAATGCGCTGTAAATTGCTCTACAAAACTAAATATAAGGTATTCTGGTTTTAGACAGATCACCAAAACCGGCAAAGTCTTTTTTCTTTCTTTTCTTTATAGCAGATTTTAAGCTTGTTCTATATTATATAATTATCTTTTATTTTTTAGTCTATGCAAAATGAAAAACGAAATCCAACAATTGATCAAAATGATCAAGAAGCTACTGGATGGACAGATGATGCTCGTGAAGCCGATCGGCAAGAGTAACAATTTAATAAAAATGTTTTATTTATTTATTCAATTTATATTGCATTTTGCTATAGAACAATGGATCGATTTTTAAATCGATTAACTCATGAATATAATGATATGAATATACCTTCAGATGAAAATGAAATAGATATTCGTATGTCATTTTATTTTTTTATTTTTTCTCAAACTTTTCACTGATTTTTACAGATAATGATGAATCAAAATCAGAAAAACTCTCAATACTTCGTGATATGTTTCCTCATATTGATGATCAAACTCTTGAATATCATTTGGAAACTTTCAATGGTAACATCGATGCGATTGTTACTGAACTTACTGACTAAATATGATTTAGTGCAATAGATTTTGTAATTTTTTTAATTATTTTTATAATAAATTATCTGTTAAGAAGGATATTATATTTAATAAAGCTAAAGAAAAATTCTAATCAATTGACATAGCACCAGCAACAACACGTGAATAACCATTTTTACCATTAGCAAAATGATCAGAACCAATATGTTGACCTTTTGTTGCTTCATTAAAATGTTCTTTACGATTTTCATTAACAATTCTAAAAGGATCATCAATTGTTTGAAAAGAATTTACTTGTCTAATGAGAAAAAGAAATGAAAAAAAAAACAAATTGATATGACATTATTATTTAAATCGAAGATATTTTTATTGTACTTTTGTATTGGATAAATAGTCAGTGGTTGAGCAACAAGACGTGCTTTTGATGCAAATGTTTCTTGAGCATGATTATAACATGTTCGTAAACGAAAATCTAGATCATTTTTTGGAGAATCAATTTCCTTATAATAACAAGAATGACGATAACTTGAATCTGTTGGTATTCGAGAGAGACGATGCCAAACCGATCTATTCATTAAGAGAGAGCTCTTATTAAACTATGATATGAAAAAGAAAAAAATATTTTTGATTTAATGATTAAATATTAAAATATGATACTGAATTGTGACATTGTTTGTTAAAAGATTGATTTTGATCAGTAGGATGATTATTAATTTGAGACAGATCGAATATTTGATGGTTACAGCAGATATTTATTGAATTAGGAACTTTTATAGGTGGTAGAATGATATTGCTCATAATTAAATAATAGCATATAGATTAAAATTTGTTGCTCAGCAACAATTATCTTATACTGTATTTAAAATATACATAATTTTCTATTTATTGAATAATATTGTCTGTTCATTCGAGAACATCAAAAATAATATTCTTGATTGAATATAGTGGAAATTTTAAATCTATTTTATCCATATTAATGCTAAAGTCTTGTCTTAGAATTTTAAATATTCTAAATCTGATAATCAATGTTATTTATATTGTCGGATGTTTTTTTTTTCAAAGTAAGTCACAATGAACAAGCTGCCGATAAACAATTCAGTATAATGTGCGCTTTGTCGGCAGAAGGGACAAAAAAACATCATTGGTATACTGACGACAGTTTCGATGTTTTAAATGGTCGGTTATTCTTTGATTGGTAATTGACTGTTGTTGTACTGATGCTGGTAGCAGAGATGTCCATAGGGTGCTTTTTTTCGCCCTGCCCTGCTCTGCCCTGCGAAAAAAACGATGCACAAAAAAATTGCGTCCTGCCCTGCCCTCTCCTGCAGGACAGGGCAGGGCATAGATAAAGCTTCAATTGCCTTCAAGAAACCAAAAATTTCCTTGTAAAAGATTTGGATTAAAAATTGAATTAAAAATCAATAATAATGGCACTATTGTAATCTGATTTTAATCAGATATTTCAGCTTTAACATACAATTTTTTTAAAATTTTGATTTCATTTTAATCTGTTTTTAGTCGATGATTATAGTGGTTGTAGTATTCAAATTAAAATAGATTAAAATGAAATCGACGTAAAAAGGAATAGTCTTTTAAAGCTGAAAAATCTATTTAAAATCAGATTATAATAGTGCCATTATAATCGATTTTTAATCTGATTTTTATTCGACTATTTTTACATGGATTTTTCTGATTTATTATTTAAAATACAAAAATTGCTTTTTGTCTGTTGTTAGAAGGTGTTGCAATTGACGAGATGTATGTAA
>CAJNSZ010000172.1:128124-195611 GCA_905329745.1 Rotaria sp. Silwood2 | reverse complement strand
ATCCGCCCCCCGGCCCCGACCCGTTAGCACTACAACCTCCGCGACTACGCCGAGACCGGGAAGCACTACAACATCAGCGACTACGCCGAGACCGGGAAGCACTACAACCTCAGCGACTACGCCGAGATTGGGAAGCACTACAACATCAACGACTACGCCGAGATTGACAAGCACTACGAAACCAGCTACTACACCGAAAATGATGAGCACTACAAAAAAGTAAACCACATTGTGATTGTCGGAGTAAATGAATATGACAATATTGCTGCGTAATTTCAGCAGGAACGATTTTAATTAGTATGTGTGCATATGGATTTGCTTTGTCTGCCGCTTATTTAGCTTGAAATAAATTTTTTAACGGGTTGGTCGGAATAAATAGCCGTTTCAGCATTTTGTCAATACCTCGATTTATTTTCATCCATCAGTCCTCAGCTTTGTCCTCTATGATCCGTTATACAATTCTCTACATGAGTAATGAGAAAATTTGCTCTGAAACTTCGAGAAAAAAAAGAAAGGATGAAAACAATGCAAAGATCCAACCTACTCAACTTTCAATATTTGTTGTCTCTATCAATGCGACTCTTTTCTTTCTAGCTTTGTAAAAGTATAGCAACACGTCTACTCATGCATCAAATTCAAGCTGTTTTGATTTGGTAAATGTGGTCTAATGAGTATGGACTCGGATCTTGTTCTATTAGCATGGTTGATCTATAATTTGACAGTTCTTTTCAATTTCTGAAGATGTGGGTATGGGGATGGATGATGTGTGGGTGTCGCTGTGGCGGTGGGTACGAGTTACAACAAGACCCACACCCATTAATGAACTTTTTCCTTATAAATAAAAATGTGGAAATCTTCTATATTACTAGAAAAAAGAATTAATTTATTTAGTTGAAACATTGTGAAAGTATTCGAATTTGTTTTCCTTTCATAATTTTTGTGTTACTATGTATGTAGAATATATTGATTACATACTTAATCTTGCTCTTATCATAATAATTCTTTTAAAACAGAATTCAATATATACTAAAATAAATCGATGAAAACCATTGATTGATCTTGCATCTGCTATGTTTTCAAATGATTCATTTGAAGTTACTTCATTTGATCCATGTTGTCCTCGAATGAATGTTGGAATATATATATTCCTATGCAAGATCGACAATACGTTTATCTAGCATCTTTATATCAATAGTCAAACTCAATCAATCACTATTATCAGTACTTGTCTGGATTTTTGATGATAGTCTACAATCTGGATTTTAAGCACAAAGCAGTGCTTTATTATATAACGGTAAAAATATTATTGCTCATGCACCTACACAACAACCAATGATTATTGTAACACTTAATTATCGATGAGGTGTCTTATATGAAGTTTACACAACTGTTCTATTGAAGATTTAATCATAGTTTATGAACATCGTCAAACAAAACCAATAATTAAATGATGATTATGAACATCCATTATGTTTTCAATTGCCTGACATGAATTCAACCGCTGCTATGGCAATGTTAGTTTTACCTATGGGTTAAAAATGGGCACTGATAGTTGCTGATTATTTTCAACTAAACAATTGTTTATTAAATAGTCCTGAATTTTTAATAGAGGAAGGTAGTGGCATATATTTTCATACAGCAGAAATTGCGTACGTTTTTGAAAGTATAAGTTCTTATATTTCGATGAATTTACAAAATTGTACATGGGATAATCAATCACAAACATTTTCGAATCAAATCATTTCACATTGGATCAATACAGCTACAACAGAAAAACCATTGGAACAAATGGTTTTATTATGATCCGATAACACGAAAAATATTTTTATATTATATCTAAATCAAGATTTTTCAGATGTATCATGAAATAGAAGTGGTTTAATTTTTGATCTAATTGAACAGAAAGCAATATCTTTGATGTTTGGAAATAATAATTCATGCTACTATAAAAAGATACAAATACTATTCTGTTTTTTATCATATTATTATCGTTTCTTTCTACTTTACAAGAAACATGCTTGTAATTCATATAGAAAAAAACAAATTCTCGAAATTGTTTTCAAAGAAAACTTTTTTCGTTTTAAGATACCAATGAGATTTTGTAGCAAGCAGTGAAAAATAAGTGTTATTACTTTTGCAGAGACCATCAAATAGTGATCGTCAGCATGTTCTTAATAATATGAAGTGTTGATGTGGATACAGATGTATGCATGTTTGTCATTGTGGTTGCAGGTAATTGAAAAGAATGCAAAACACTCACATCTACACCCATTCATTTCACTATTAGAAAAAAGAAAATAGGCAAATTTGTAAGTAGTAAAGAATATAAAATTTTATCTGAATGTAAAAGTAAATGAACTGACGAAGAAAACAGTAGTTTTCTGAAAACGTTTTCTTATATTAAATAAATATTAATTAATAATTAATTTTTATAATTTAACTTAATCCAAAAATATACTTGATTAACTAGAAGAGAAATAATTATTTATAAATAATCTATCTAAAACATGTTGATAAATAGAATACGTTAGAACATTCTTATTATTATTTCTCTCACTCTGGAAAATATGTTTTTCTTTCATGTTTGGGTATTTCGATACGTCATGGGTTTTTTCCCAGTCGTTCATATCCTATGAAAGCAAACAAAATTTCATCAAAGACATTCATTTTATAATTTCTTATTTCATAATACCACACAAATGTTGTTCATTGAGCTTTTTATTAAAACCTTCATGAATATATGGAATATTATCCGACATTATATCTTCTATCAATCAAACCATAAACAACCAATCCCATTAAGTGTTAATTATCATTTAACTCGTGCTTGTAATTATCGATGCAAATTTTGCTTTCATACATATCTCACTAATGATCGCCTTCCATTAGATGAAGCTAAACGTGGTATATATTTATTACAACAAGCTGGTACAAAAAAAATTAATTTTTCTGGTGGTGAACCATTTTTAATTGAAAATGGACGTTATGTTGGTGAATTAACACGTTTTGCTAAAGAAGAATGTCATATGGCAACAAGTATTGTCTCCAATGGAAGTTTAATATCAGAGAAATGGTTTGAAATGTATTCTAAATACTTAGATATACTTGCTATATCATGTGATTCATTTGATGATGAATGTAATCGACAAGCAGGACGAACAAATGGTTATGAACATCATTCGCAAATTTCACATGTACGTCGTGTAAGACATTTATGTCAACAATATGATATTATATATAAAATAAATTCTGTTATACATGCACTTAATTATCAAGAAGATATGACCTGTGCAATTGAAGAACTTGAACCAATACGATGGAAAATTTTTCAATGTTTACTTATTAATGGAGAAAATACGGGTGGAGAAAAAGATTTACGTGATGCACGACAATTAATTATAACTGATGAACAATTTCAAGAATTTTGTCAACGTCATCAACATTTAAAATGTTTTGTACCAGAATCAAATTTAGCTATGAGAAATTCATATTTAATACTTGATGAACATATGCGATTTCTTGATTGTACAAACGGACGTAAAGATCCGTCACCATCTATACTTGACGTTGGTGTTGAAGTAGCATTAGATCGAAGTGGTTTTGATGAAGAAATGTTCTTTAAACGTGGTGGTCAATATAAATGGACAAAAGATATTGTAGATATAAATGATTGGTAATTATTCTCAAAATGAACTCTATTTTTAATCAAGAATTTAACATATGTATTAGAAAATAAACATTCAAAGACTGGTGTTGTAAATAAAATACCCTAACTTTAAATAATGAAATAGCGTTTCTTTTTTTGTTCTTTTCACCGTAAACATTCATGTTCAAGATAGAACTATCTATTAAATGATATATTACATAGTAATGGCCTGATGCTGTCGATCTTGGAAGGAGCGTCACAATTTTTTCCCACAGAACGCAAGAACAAGTTTTCATTCTTCTACGAAAAAACGACAATTTTCTATGGTTATCGGCAGATGTTACACATCTTCTTGGTCGAGTTCTGATTGACATTTCACCATAACATGGCTAGTAATTCATAAACATAAGAATATTATATGCATTCAGAAAAACATTAAGAAAATGCGGAATTTTTTTAAAATGCTGCTATAAAATAAAAATTGGCATTATATATAATCTTTGAGACTGAAGTCAAATTAAATCATCAAATAATTCGATGAAGACCTGATTGTTTATTATTTGATTTTTAAAAATTTTTATTATATTCTCTCGTTTCGATTTTAATAAAACGAGAAATAAGAAATAATAATTGACTCATTAGATAAATATTTTATACATTTGCCCTTACAAAAAAAAAAGATTAATTTTTATTCATGATCCTTATGTCTTCGATATCTCTCGAATTGTTTAACTGATCGTATTGTAGTTTCACGTGTAGTTAAGTTTGTGGAACTAACAAATTGATTATAATTTACCATCACTTAATTTAATAACAAACGATCTAAAACAAAAGTCACATATATTTCTATTGTATTATAATTTCTTAATAACTTACGAGGGAAAATCAGGTACATTAGAAAGAAAATATTCAAAAATTTCAGCAGTTATTTTTTTATCACCACGAAGATCAACTTCATTAATAACCTAAAATTTTTAAAATATAAAATCAAAATTTTTTTTTGTTTTTGCCAAAAAAATGAACATACTGCTTCGGCAATTTTTGTTAAATCTGCATCATTAAATTGTTTTCCTGATAAATGTTGAACAATTTCTTTTATATCATACAGATCAATTGCATTTAGTGTTGGCGCTACATTATCTTAAGAAACAAAACGAAAAAAAGATCAATTAAATCATTTAATATATATATAATATTAATTTCTTACTTGGTCGGTGTTTTGTATTAATTCCTTCTGAAAATAAGATATTAAATAGATTAAAACGAGAGAAAAATATTAAATAAATATTTACGATAAATTTTAAATGCATAAGAAACTTTAACAGATTTCGGTGCATGTTCAGAAAAAACACTCATCATATCAAGAAAATCTTCAAATGTTAATGACCCATCCTGTTCAGAAGAAAATACTTCAACAATTCGTTCACGAAATGGATTTTCCTATATAAATAAAAAAAAATGAAATATTAAACATAAATTTTATTATTGGAAAATTATCTTACACGAAGTTCAGGAAGTTTTATAGCTTGTTTTTTCGATAAGCGTCGTTCAGACCGTCTTTCATGTTGAGTATTTACCGATGTAAGTTGAATAAATCTTTTGAGAACTCTAGAAAAAAAGAAAAAATAATTAAATTAACAAACAGAGACGAAAGTTTTTCTCTTACTTCAAAATTTCCTGACGATTTAAAAATGTTAATGTCTATTCAAAAAAGAAAACAAAAGAACAACTTTTTACATTTATAAATTTTGTTCAAATCTACTTGATAATCACGTAAATCTTCATCACTTAAAAGCGATTGTTTGCCACCCATATTCTTATCAGATAGGAAATAAATGAAAGTCAGAAACAAACTTTCAAGTATCTGCAAACATAAAAAATGGTTGGTTCTTTTTAATTCTCTTATCGTAACAAATAATAATATCAAACATAAAGCGACAATAATTCAAGTTTTTAGTATAAAAATCGCATATATTCTATTTATATTTATCAGTCAAGTCCTAAGACTAGAAATAGTGAATGACAGGTTATCGACAGTAAAACATGTAATATGAAATGAAAATCATTTTTACTTTTGTTTTGTAATATAAATGAATAAGTGAAAATTAGTTTTTGTCATTATAATCGTCTGTTATTGACCGACAAAAAGAACCTTTCAAAACAAAGATAATATTGTAGCTAGTGACTACTTTAATGCGTATTCTTATTTTGCTTGTTAATGATGAATTTCTTCGTATTCAATTCAGAAATATTGATATACAATTTTCAAGAGATATCTACATGAAAAAACGTTGTGGTAAAGATGATTGAAAGACATTTTTAAAATATGAGTTAAAAAATAAGCCTCATATTTAGCTTATTTATTTACTTATCATACAATAAAATTGAATTTGATAGAATTTTGGGAGCTCATGTGTTATTAGATCAATTGAGTATTCATGAACGCTTTGGTCAAATTAGTCAAAGTCTAAAATGATTCGTTCCCATGAATCTTTGGAGACGAGTTGCAGCAGTTGTACTGAATCTTCGACCTACTTTTAGGTACTTACTGAAAAATCATGCAATGAAATTTAAGCGTGACATTTTTGTTCATAGATAGTTCTGATGAGTTGTAGAATGTCCTGAAAGTTTCAGTCAAAAATAATGTACGTTTGTTCAAGTATTGAATTTTCAGATAAACTTGATTTTTGTGACACGTCTGCGACGAACGACTTTTTTTTCGAAATTCAATATCTTGACAAAGGAATAATCTTTTCATTTGACACTCTTAAGAATATTTCACAAGTCATTAGAACAATCTATGACCACAATACTCAGCCGAAACTCCATTATTTGTTTTTGCAATAAATACCTAAAAATGGACCAAAAATTCACTACATTGGTCATAACTTGGCTCGAAAAGCCCATGTGGACGAACACTTTTAGTCTTTTTCTAGTCTTATCGATACTTCCTTGTCGGTCCTATATGAGTCCATACTATGAGACTTTAGATAGAGTAGTTCTCGCGTAGGCATAAAATAAACGATTGAATTGTAAAAAATATTACCACTTGTATAATCGTAACCAAATATAAAACTTACTGCGCAAATTACAAGATCCAGTAGAAAAATAATTATTTTAACATGTTTCTTATATTTGCAATCTCTTCAGTATAGTATTGTAACCACGACAAAATTAGGGAAGGGGGTTCACCACTAGAGAGATATGAATTTCCTTCTGATTACGCGCCACTCTAAATCAGTAGAGTGATCGCTTATCAAATTCATTATTGTCCTTTACATGTCAAACTATATCTATTGCAACTCTATCAATAGTCATAATAACTAAAATTGTTCGACGATCCATCATCCAGCAGGAAAAAAAATATGCAGCAAACGCAAAAAAGGTATAGTCACGACAACAATGTTTTCATTAGCTCAAATAACAACAACTAAGCGATGGTATTTTTTTTTTATCATGAAAGTGTTCTTGTTTTTTTCGGTTGAACCAAACAAAATATCTTTATAAGGACCTCATAATTCGAGGTTTTAGTCTATTTTTTTCTATTTCAAACTTATTTACAATTTTTCGCACAGTATTTAAAATCGACACATCCAATGCACTATAGCCAGGTGATAGACAAGATATTTTTCAGCAACAACATGAACACAATTGTTTTGTGATGTTTCAAATATACATAAAACTTAAATTCCAACGAATAACAAATTCTTCTGATAGTTTCTTGATCAAAACTTATATGATTCACAATCGGTACCGGCTTCATCTCTGAGTCAATCGGTTTTATTTGATTCTGTCTATAATCAATCATCTCTCATTTTTTACCGGTATTTTTTTTATTATACTATAATATTTTATGCATCCTATAGCCATCAAGATAATTTTCACAGAAAAATTCCCATTGATTGTGAGATATTCTCCATCGATGAATATCATGAATGTAAACTTTTTTTTTTCAATAGATTTATATTGCTTAATCAAGTGACATCATTTTGTAAAATTCTTGAACAGGGTAATATTTGTAACTCGATTTACATGTGACACGATTCCATCACTTTCTGATTGTAGATCGAATTCATTAGTCTCTAAATACTTCATTGTATTCATTTGTAAACTCTGAATTTTTAACTAATCTTTATAGATTCACTTTGATTGCAATCAAAGCATTATTACTGAAAATATCAGTTCTGCTATATTGATATATAACCAGAGATATTAAAGTATTTTTTCGCAACTATTAGTTGATATACTTTCTACCAGTGACATCTATATGAAACCTTGAAGCAATTAGTAAATCCAGAATATTTTGATATATTATAGTCAAGACTAGAAAATTAAACGTACTTATCATATGCTCGATAGAAACATTGACACATGCTTGATAGAATGATAAGAATTACTTTCGTCAAAATTAATAGAGAGCAGCACAAGCAACACGTTTTCAGTCTACAGTATATGTTTATAGAAACTTGCCCTTAGCACGAAATGTCTCAAATTCAATGACAAACTACGTTTAAAATTTGTTAACACTTAAATTTTCACATAAGATCGATTGATACCACACTATTAATCAAATGTATAAAGAATCTGCTAACAATGTGTGAGCTATATAAAGACCATGTGTTTGATCTTATGGCATTTAAACATGCAATTCAATTTATCAATTACGTCTTTGTATAAATGAAATATTAATAGTTGCAAAATCTGTGATTTCATGCAATGAAAACTAGATATTGTCTATTGTATTGACATACAAGAGTGCTTGGTTCAACTCGACAATTTGCAAAAACTAATGATTGGTATTATAGGATCGTTTATAGATTCTACTTATAGTGATAAAATTTATAAAAAAGTATTTACAACTATTAATATTTGTATAATTTATACAAGTTGAACAATGCTTTTTCAAAACTTAATTTTCATAGATTAAAAATAAAAGACAGCTATAGATTCTCTTAAATAATACTATTGACTGAATAGTTGCACTTCATTCAACCATAGGTCATGGAGTGCATATCTCGTAATAGAAGCAAATCTAACTACGTAAAAAAGAAAATGTTCTACGAATGACTAAGACAAGAATAAGAGAAAAAACGTTCTTTTATTGCATTGTACATTTGATTATAAAAATATCGGTTGATATATTTAGCATGAAGTCAATCAGAGATCTTTTGAAGGTATTAATTTTATTTACACGTGATTAATTATGTTCAATCATTTTTTAGTCTCATGCTTCAATTATACTTTTTCGTCGATCATTTTCTGTTACATCTAGAGTTCTTGCAGAAAAGACTGTATGTCATTTCCTTGATTTTTCTTGTTTTTGAGAATCAATTTTTATTGAGATTACAATTCGTGAGGCTATAATTAAAGCAATGGATGAAGAAATCGAACGTGATGAACGAGTTTTTTTAATCGGGGAAGAAGTAGCACAATATGATGGTGCTTATAAATTATCAAAAGGTCTTTGGAAAAAATATGGTGATAAACGTATTGTTGATACACCAATTACTGAAATGGGTTTTGCTGGATTAGCTACAGGTGCAGCTATGGTAAAGAAATTTGTATATAAAAGCAAACATGAATTTCGTATTTGTTTTTTTTTTTTTTGTATAATAAAAAAAGGCTGGCCTTCGACCAATTTGTGAATTTATGACATTTAATTTTTCTATGCAAGCTATTGATCAAGTGATTAATTCAGCAGCTAAAACTTATTATATGTCATCAGGCAAAGTAAGATATCAGCAAAAAGCATTTTTTTTTAAAAGCAATTCCTTTTGAATTATTATTCAGGTTAAAGTACCAATCGTTTTTCGTGGACCAAATGGAGCAGCTGCTGGTAAATAATTCATTTTTTGATCTTGATAAACATAGATATAGCCGTGCGGTATAAAAGAACGAGAATAATATAAACTAAGATAATTATAGATAATTAATTAATCTCGATTTGATTATTCATAGTTCTCATTTACAAAACTACCTGAACTTTTATGAAACACGATCTAAAAGTCCCCCCCCCCCCGCCTCCGCTCCAAACCGTGACAGATGTTATTAATATACGATTAAATACCGCATATCAATAAAGTCTTGTTATAATATAAGAACGACTTCTTTTTTATTGTATTTCTGAAGAGTTAAAAAAAAAAAAAGGATGGCAAAGAAATATGTCCCCAAAATGTAATAATATTCCTATAATTAACAATAGCATCTACATCGTGTTTTACATCCTAATTCCACAGGGATTATGCTAACAGATTTTTATTTTATTAAGGTGTGGCTGCTCAACATTCTCAAGATTTTTCAACCTGGTATAGTCAATGTCCTGGTTTGAAAGTCATTTCACCTTATTCAGCTGAAGATTGTCGAGGTTTACTTAAAGCTGCTATTCGTGATGATGATCCAGGTAGTTTTTTTTTGTTACAATTATTGTTTTTATTTTATTGTTGTATATGTAGTTGTTTTTCTGGAAAATGAACTACTTTATGGTCAACAGTTTCCAATTTCTGATGAAGCTTTATCACCTGACTTTGTTTTACCTATTGGTAAAGGAAAAATTGAACGTAAAGGAAAACATATAACACTCGTCTCGCATTCAATTGGTCTTAAAATATGTTTGGAAGCTGCGAAAAAGTTAGAAGAAAATGGAATTGATTGCGAAGTTTGTTAAATTTGGTTTTTCAAAATCATTTTTTCTTATTAATATATTATAGATTATTAATCTACGAACATTAAGACCACTTGATGAAGAAATAATAAAAATATCTGTTAAAAAGACTCATCATCTAGTTCCTGTTGAATTTGGTTGGCTACAATGTGGTATTGGAAGTGAAATAATTTCTAGAATATGTGAAAGTAAATTTCAACAAATAAGAAAATTAAAGTTACTTCATGTATTTCTTTTTCAGGCGATGCTTTTGATTATCTTGATGCACCACCTATACGTGTTGCTGGTGCTGATGTTCCACTTCCATATGCAGTAACTCTGGAACAGAATTCTGTGCCACAAGTTTCTAATGTTATTAAAACAGTCAAACATGTTTTGAACAAATAATATTATTTAAATTTTGAAAAAGAATAACATTTTTTTCTGTACACTATTTTTGTTAGAGCATTGGAGTATATAAGTTAAACAAAATGTTTGTTTATTTTTGACCAGGTTGAAAATGTTTCTGAGAAGTCAAAAGCTAACGGTTATGGCCAGAATTTCGTGCTCTTTCCGAATGATGTGGACTTAGAAATTTTCTCGAAATCAATAAGATGCTCTTTTGAAATACTCACGGAAAATTTTCCGTACGCGTTTCTACTTTCATTATATCACAGCATTTTCTTTTCTATCTTTCACTTTCAATTTGTGTTTCTCTTTATTCCTCATTTTTGAAAAACCGCCTTTTTCGCCAAAAGGCGTCTTCTATAGAAAGGAGTTCTTGGCAAAGTGTTTATAGTTTTACTTAGGTAAAAACCATAGTTTAGTTCAATATAAAATCTTGTACAGCATCCGTTCAATAGCATGAGAGACTAAAATATTTTTTGATATTTTCGCAGAAGAACTTATAAGGGTTAGGAAAAAGCCTACGGGTTGATCATTCAATCGAATTGTTTAAATCTATTAAAAATTTCTTTGCTAGTCTCGAATAAAAATAGACACAATATTTCGAATTCCATTTTCAAAGAGAGGACAAAATTTTGATCATCATTCATAATTATTGACACATCTAAGATATTTTCAAGCAGATCAAAATGATAATTCATTTACACTAGAACATTCGACTAATACTTTCCGTCCAAACTCATTTTTTTTCGGTTTTTCAAAAAAATATTTCACTACACTCAAACAAAAACTGAGATAAAATCTATCAGATCATAATCGGAAAGTGCACAATATGCTGATCTTAATCGATAGCTTATGACTTCTAGGGAATACTTTCAAAAGAGCAAAAAATAAACAAATTTTTATCACAAAACTTTTAGTCCATCCATTAGCTGCTCTTGTCTATGTCTTGTAATAATATATATATATATTTAAAGTTCTGGATTTTATTTGCTCAATCTGGATTTTTGACTTTTTCTTTACTAAGTATATTCATCATCAGCACTAAAGACATCACTTGTGACATGAGGTTTCAATTTATTACAAAACAAACATTTACCGTTAGAAATCAAACTGTAACAACAAGAAATGGATTTTAATCTATCAAATGATACATAAATATTTACATATGCCAATTAATTCTTACTAAGATATAAATGAATGTCTTTAAGTTGATATTGAACATTCAAATATTCAGTTCTACAATAAAAACAATGAATAAGTTTGAAAGAAAACTTGAATAATAACAACATCATGATACAAAAAAAGAAGTTGCTGATGTCAGAGTGATTGTAAAGTTATATTTAACTGCATTATAAGGATTAATTGTTTAGCATTATATTGCCATTATTCAACCTTTCTTTCAAATAGTGGTAATGTTATGTAGGTCACCGTTTGATGAAGTTTTTGTCACAATAGAACTAATATCAATGCAAATTATTTTGTATCTGTTATGATTTGTTTGTTACTGTGCCAGATCAGTCAAAAAGGTATTATTCATTAAAACATACTTTCTAACTATGTGTTTATAGCAAAACAATCGAAATAGTAACCGTAATGTTTCATATGAAGTAAGTGCCTATATTTCTATGAAATTATTATTGATCACAAGATAATGATACGACACTATCAAATTGAGTCAAAACAAGACAAAAAAAAACATCAAAAAGATAATGAGAGACAACTATGAAAGAACAATTAATGATGTTAACAATAACCATATGAATGCTCAAAACTGTAGCAGAAAATAGTTCTTGATTAAAAGTATCATCAGAATGAAGTCATATGCAAATCGATTCTGATACTCTCAACAATAGATAAGAAATATCTTTCGTACTTTTCTTAAAGAAGAAAAAGATCGAGTTATACTTCGTCCGTCACGTCTGTCATTAAAAAGTTCTCTAAGAGAGTAGGGAAAAGCCTAGTGGAACAAGAAAATATGTATCGCACGATCTTTTCTCTATTGATATGGAGTAAATAAGAAGAAAACTCTATCGCATAATCATATTGTCTTAACTGCGGAATATTGACGAAATATCAAGGATGAAAACATGTGAAGGACATAACATTTGTTTCCGACAGCGAAATGAAAGAAAGAAAAAAGATTAAGAAATTTATTTTCTCAAGAGAAAGAGAACAGTGTTCGATACCAGAATCTAACTCGAGTCTGGTCATTGATAACTTTGTATCAAGCATTACTAAAATGTTGTCAACTGTACTATATGGTTAAACCTCTCGAATGTGGGCACTGTCGAGATCGGTCAAAAGTGTTCATGGTTGGAAGGTTTTCAATTATAATTGCTTGTTGCTTGCACAAATTTATGTTTATCTTCGTTCCAACAATTAATTAATTCAATTTTTTAATCAGAGGTAAATTAAGTCTTGTCAATACGAAAATGACGAGATCTTACACCAAGCACTGTTGTTGTTGTCTAATATTGTCTAGTTTTTTTTTTTAATAAGCACGGTTAGTCCATCCTCTTTTTATTTATGTCCCACGATTGTTTAAATCAGAACACAATAGACATAATATAATTTTTATTTCGTCTGGTACGTGAGAAACAGTCAAATGTTATTCTCATTATATAGATTGTTATTGCTTATGAGACCAGAATAAGGAAGTGCTGCTCACGCAGAGAAGTTTTTATGTAAGTAGATAATTGCGAAATCTTTTCTTTTTTATGAATTATTTTTTGAAAGTGATGGAACTTTCTGAGTGACTTAAGTGGCTACCTTGTGTCTTGTTAAAAATAAGACTAGTTAGATAGAACTAATTAAAGTTATAATTAAATATTGTTTGTCATAAACTTAATCAATAGTATGATTTGATTAATGATGACAAGTATTCAATAAGCATTGTATGGTCGTGCACGAGAACATCAAGGACAATACGACTGGAGACTTTCTGAAGTTTTGAAGTGAAATGTTTTTGCCTTGAAAAAATAATTAAGTAACAACTAAGATAACTGTAGGAGAAATTTCCCAAAAGTCATTAGTAGATTATCAATTATTTTATACAAAAAAAAAGATTTTTCATTCTTATTCATTATTCCATTTATAACAGAAATTAATTAGAAAATAACTTAAAATATGTATGAAATTTATTTATAAGCTTTACTGATATTTGATGAGATGCTTGAGTTTCTGTCAATCATCACGTGTGAAATGCTAATCCTTTGTGTTTACACCAGTGGAAAATATTTAATAATTAATTACATCGAAACTAAAACATAATGTTTTTAATGTCCGATCCAAAAATAATTTTTTTTTTGTTATATTAGTGAACCCTTTAATTAGTATTTTAAGTTATTTTACCTCTCTCTTATTATATTCTTCACATTCATGATTATTTTGAATCCACTTTTGATAATAATTCATTTGGCTTCGCTCACTGATCATTTGCGTTGTTCTTATTCTGTTGAATATAATCCATATCGGCTTAGAAATAGATCACAATGACTTGATCCATGTACGATATTGCTTTACTTAGTCTTTATATTAAAAATCACATATAATTAGAAATTAATGTTAAGAAAAAGAAAAAAACGATAAATATTCCTTCAATGAAAAAAAAACAATTTCTTTAAATTACATATATCAAATAAAGTTTGAATTCATAACAAAAAAAAAACGATTCAATATAATCATTGAAGATCGTATGTAAGATTTGGAAATTTTGATTATATTTTCGAAAACTTATCTCAAGCATTGTATTTACGTTAAATATTAATTGACCGATCATACAACATTCTTTCCGCTGGCATTCTCTTTTCTCTTTTTTCTTTGTATGTCGATTGATTACAATCATTGTCTATATCTTATGGTTCTTCCTTATCTTCTTATCATTATAATTTATATTTCATGCATTGATTAGAATAATCCCTTAAGGCATCTATTATAATTGTTTTTTTTTTATATAACTAGCGACATTCTATAACGAACTGTTTTATAGCGACATGCTCACCAACATTGTTATTGGTCCATAGTGACTGACAAATGTATATATATATAAAACGATCTTTATGTAATTTTTTGTTTCATTTGAAATAATTGAAAGATTTCAAAATGCCATATGCAAATCAACCAACTGTGCATGTGACTGATTTAACTGAAGAGAATATAAAATTTGTTATTGAAAATACTGATTTAAGTGTAGCTAATGCAATACGTCGTTGTATGATTGCTGAAACACCAACAATAGCAATTGATTCAGTACAAATTGATTCAAATACAACAGTTTTATTTGATGAATTTCTTGCACATCGTATTGGTTTAATTCCATTATATAGTGAAGAACTTGTTGATAAAATGACTTATCATCGTGATTGTTCATGTGAAGGTTTTTGTCCACAATGTTCAGTTGAATTTACACTTGATGTACGTAATAGAGAAGAACAAACAAGAAATGTAAGATTAAACAAAAAAAAAACGACGATTGATTTCATTTATATTCAATATGTTTTAGGTTACATCAGTTGATCTTGTCACAAGTAATCCACATTTAGTACCAGTAACTTCAAAAGCAAAAAATGATGATGAAGGACAAGATCATTTTATTGAACGTAAGATTTTTTTTTTTCTATCGTTATTATTTAAAGAACGGTTTACTTAAATATGCTTTAATAAAATTTATTTGAAAAGAGAGTTTCTTTTTTTTCTGCATAAATTAGCGAGAGTCATTTTCTGAAGAGTAAGCTTTTGTAATAGTATTTAAACATTAAGATCGAATAGGAACTTTCAGAAAGAATAAAATATGAATTCCACATTAATTTCTTTTTCTTAATAGATGAAGAGAAACCATTCTAAATAAAGAGTTGAAGTGCAGTATGGTGAAAGATTGTTCGGGCAAACGAGAGATTGCTTTGAGCCGTCGATAAAAGTGATCCCATGTGTTTTAGTAAAGTGAATGATGCTGAAAGTAAGAGAAAGAATGGAAGAGTGAAATGATGATAAACAGATAGCGAATAGAATAAAGGAAGAATACCAAAACGATATAACAACATGTGAAGAATGACGTAAATAAGAATGGTAGGGAAATCAAGAGTAAGATGATAGAAAAAAGAAGCCAAAGAAATTAAATGCACAGCTTCTATCTTGAAAAGCAAAGGTCAAGTCTTTTGGTTTCTACTGATCAAATTATTCATCTATAAGAAACTCAATATCGTGATACATTTGAAACTAAGCTGTGAAATAAAATATGTCACGTATCTTTTATTTATTGGACAATGGTATTATCATGAAGATATTTCGAAAACATAAGCCAATACGTCGTTTTCAGAAGAACTTTGTAAAATCCTTTCTTTTTTTTTTGCATTCCTTAGACATTCTTATTGTTAAACTTCGACAGGGCCAAGAACTTCGTTTAAAAGCTCATGCACGAAAAGGTTTTGGCAAAGAACATGCAAAATGGATTCCAACTTGTGTAAGTTTTCTTCTTTTTCAATTAATAAATTCTTTGTTTTTCTTTACAGGGTGTTTCATTTGAATATGATCCTGATAATGCACTTCGTCATACTATTTATCCAGTTCCAGAAGAATGGCCACATTCCGAACATTCTGGTAAAAAGAATATTTTCTAATTAGAAGAAAAAACAAATATTTATCAACAAAAAAAATAATTTAGAATTAGCTGAACAAGAGCATGAAGCAGCATTTGATGCTAATAAAGTTCCAAATAAATTTTATTTTAATGTTGAATCTACTGGTGCACTGAAACCTGAAACGGTATTTGTTTTTTGTTTTGTATTTTCTAAATATAAAATAATTGATTTTTATTTTATCTATTAGATTCTCTTATCTTGTTTAAATGTTCTTAAACAAAAATTGAGTAATTTACAAACATTACTTAAACATGAAACATTAGAAGGAATGTAAAAAATATAAATAAATATTTTATTTTTGCTCAGTAAAATCTTTAATACTGAAAATAAAATACAAAAATTTTGTTGTATGTCCTGTATTTCTTTATTAATATTCTAGATTTTACATTTTGATATAAGATGTTGATAAGAATATTTTATGTATTGATCGATAAATTATAGTATACATAATGTTTTCAAAAGGTTAAATTGAATTTTTTTTATCAATTACAAATGTCCGATCAAAAATCTAAAGGACCGTCATCATCTGTTCATCGGTCAATATCGTTAAACGAACATGAGCAAATTAATTATAGAAAACAAGAAAACGATGACCAAGCATATACAAGATTGGCATTGAATCAAGGTATGTAAAAGCACATTCCTCTATCTTAATTAATTATTTTTCAGAAAGATCGATTGAAGTTTTCTGTTGGGTGCAATATAGGTGATAAATTTTGTATGAGTCTTGTTTTATGCAAATTTGTAATGCATTCTCGTATTATCAATTAAAATAGGTTTAAGAGAAAATGATTAGATGTTGTGACTAGAAATGTCTAAATGCCGATATCGATTTCCGGCACATATTAACAACAGTAATTTGATTTTTAGCTCTAAATATCCTGAAACTCCATTCATCTTTTATATATCTTATTTAAATCGATAGAAAGAAAAAAGGATAAAATTGATTGCTAAAGTCAAGAAATTTTATCGATGTCATCATCATATGGAATATGACAATCATTTAGGAGTAAGCATGCGTCAAACTCGAACTTTGGCTTGGTGTTCAGGTTCCGAAACTATCCAATCAGTTCAGACAATGTCGAATATTTGGGTAGTTGTCTAAGCATTTTAGCCGCTATGGCTGAGTAACTACATTGTTCGATACGTATCCTTTCCTAAAGGTACTGTGTGCAATGACTTTGGGCAAGTCTCTAACGGCTATTTGTCTCGAATCACTCGTTCGATATTATGCTGACTATGTTGTGACATACACCTGCTCTTGTGTTTAGTTAGTGTGTACGGAATGTTCAAGCAACGGAGCACAAGAACTCTGCGTCAGATCGGCCTGTTGTTCAGAACTACAGCTAGTCATAGTTGCAGAGAATATATCGGACTATTGAATCTGCCATTAGTGGCCACCTCATACAAGAGACTAGCTGAAATGTAGGGGTATTCTTTTCAGGTATTTCTTTGGGTAAGTCTGTTTTTAAGTATTTTTGGCTTTTTTAGGATGTCTGAAGACTTTCGATTTTTGGATCATTTACTCCACTATGTGTAGGTCTACCATAGCCAAGTCTGAAATTCTTTCCTTTGGCTTGCTTCTGCATTCTTTTATTAATTAGCTAAGAATGATCCCATTCAAGACTGAACCCGAAAGCTCGGGTTGAATGCTTACCTGCTCGGATGTATATAATCTAATCTGATTAGTGATAATTACTGATCGATAACAATGAGTGTATCATTAATTCTTTTATCACACTCGAATTTTTACAATATTCTCTATTTTGATGTTACCATCATATTGAGAGTCAGTCATAAAAAGAAACTTCAACTCATAAAAAGAGGTGTAAATCGACCACCTGAGTCGCCGTCGTTGCCAACATTCCAGCTATTCAGTCATGCCGCCGTCGTGATACAAAATAGGTATTTGATTTTTAAAAGTTTCTAACATTCTAAATCAGTTTTTGACAATTGTACTGTCTGATTCCTTGTTAATAAATTCTTTTTCATGTCAAAAATTCTCGAAAATTAAGAATATTTTGAAAAACTCATTGAAAAGTTTCAGCCACCGACCAATGCATCAGTTTACAGCTCTATTCAACACTGTCGAAAAGATGTAAATTTATCCAAATATCTATTAGCTTTTCTTTTTCAAAATAAAATATTTTTCATCAATCCTGAATGTCTGTTAACCAAATGTCGAAATCAGAAATCTCAATAATTGATTGCTTTCTTTTTTTTCTTCTCTATAGAAAATCCAATGAGAGTAATATTTCGACCAGAGCAACCTTCTCCATCATCAGTTACGCGTCAATCAAATTCTTCCATATCCGAACTCAATCGATCACGTGCAAAGACCATTTCAACAACTAGTACTACACCAGAAGGTGAAGGTCCATCAGTACAATCAACTGGTTTTAATCTCTTGCAATCAATCAAAGATTTAACACATCAAGAATTAAATCGTGCTAATCCATTAGGTCTTCTCGGTAAAGAAGTTATATTAGCAACAGGAACAACACATTGTCCTGAACCAATACCACCTAAAGAAATCGATGAAATATTACTAACTAATATTAAAACATCACCATCATCATCATCATCGATGTCACCAATTGATGATAATGAACCTCAACAATTACATTTTCCATTAAATGAAGAAGAAAAAATTCGAATGCAACGACGTCGTTCAACATTAGCCAATACAACTGATATTCCACTTCCACCATGTCCAGCTGAATTTATTTCAACAAATAATGATCAAGATTTACAACCTCATCTTTTTTCTCAACCATCACCAGGTACCATGGTTGCAGATTTTATACCTGATACAATGACAATCAATGTTTTTGAAGTATTTATTTATGCTTGGGGTGTATTTGCATTCTTTTTTGATATGGTTACTGACATTGTTTTGGCACATGCGTATTATTTAGAAGGTGCCTATTGGTTATTTATATTAACATTAATGTGTGTTATTTTACCAAATTTAACATTATCGGTATTTTCACTTGTTTGGTATATTGACAGTAGTCAATTAAAAGCAGCTGCTAATGATCAAAGTAAAACAGAATATGAAACATCACATCAAACTTCATATTGTCAAACAGATGATCTAATGGAAAAAGATAATGTTGAAGATCAAGTTGATGCTCATATATCACGAATAAGACATCAACCACAAATACCTGAAGAAAAACCAAAAAAAAAAACTTTTCATTTATCATCAACAACTGCTGATGTTTTTACATGGATTATTCGAATTGTTATACTTGTACTTCAACTTGATTTATGTCTTAAGTAAGTTTAATAATTAATATAATAGAAAACTTACACTAGTGAAACTATGATTTCATGCTGACAGATCGATAATTACTGATATTTTTCTCCGAAGTGGAGTAATTATCTTCATTTGCCAAGATTTCACAGAAAAAAAAACTTGTTGCAAACAGTTTTAAGTTCTGATGGAAAAAAATAAAATCTAACTGTCTTCATCGAAGCATACAATATTACGACTCTAGTTGCTGAGAATTATATTAAAAATTATTTCAGATAGTTTAAAGCGTGAGAATCTCTAGTAGCTGTCCTCTAGAGTCTTACAGACATAATTTTTCTATAATCGTATGCAGGCCGTATCCTTTTATAGCATAGTTTGCCATAAAGTTTTCTTGAAAAATCAATTCGTTGTTTTCGTTTAGTAAAAAGCACTTGCTTTTGAAACTTTCAAGCAATAATTGCTAATCATGCCGGAACACCTTCTAAACAATCTTAAATTGATCCATCAAACTTCGCTGAGCTATTTATTGTTCAATGGCATTCTATGATGTTTTTCCCGATCCATGTTTTCAGTAAAAATAATTTAGTTTATCAATAACTTGATGAATTTCGATAATATTTATATCAGAATTAGCTACAATGCAGAGTTACAAAAATGATGGATTGGACAAGTCAACCAATTTTGTCTGTCCTCGAGTTACGAAATTCACAGTGATCGCGAATGTCATCTCTTATAACTCTGTTAGAACTTGAGAGATTTTGTCGCTGATATTACCACTGACTTATATATCTGTGAACTACTTGAAGAAGAATTTCCAGACGTTTAGCTCTCACAAGGACTAATATTCAATGAGGAGGGAGTATCTTTGAACAACACTACAGTTTTCAGAAGATAGGAACTTTTAAATCTATTAATATTATTTAGATATATTCGTGGTTTATATTATACATGGAAAGGTTTTCAAAAACGTCATAGTCCAAAATGGAAACGTTTTTATTTAACAAAACAAATTTTAATTGATGCTGATATTGCATTATTACGTGTATTTGATTGTTTTATGGATTCTGGTTCTCAGGTTGTATTACAATTGTATATTATGTTACGACTTGGTTCAATGTCAATGAAATGTAAGAAATCAGTTTCTTTTTTTTTCGCTTTTTATTCAAAATCAACTTTAATATGTTTCTTTTTTTTTCAGTCGATACTCTATTTGCAAAGCAATGTTTATCAATTATTTCATCACTTGGTTCATTAGCATATGCATTAAGTGGTTATTCAAGATGTTGGAGACATATGCAATTAACACACTCACCACATGGTTGGCCAAAAGGTAAACCTCCTCCACAATTAGTTTCTTGGTGGAGTACAATTATTCAATGGGTATGTATGAATTATTGATAAGTATTTAGTGTTATTATTTTTTAATTGAAACTTATGAATATTTCTATTAAGTTTTGGTATCTATTTTTAATTACACCACGAGTTCTAGCACTTGCAATGTTTGCTGCAACATTTCGTTCATGGTTTTGGATTATTCTTGTTGCACATTGGTTTGGAATGCTTTTCTGGATTCTTCGTTTTGTAAATATTATGAATTATACATTTCTTTATAAATGCAAACGTTTGGTTTTGTTTTTCTTCTATTTAGCGTACAATTTTTTGTATTAGTGATCAAACAAAATATAATCCACGAGAAGCAATTTTTGAAAAATGTTACAATCTTGTTTGTTCATACATATTTATATTTTGCTATATGGTAAATTCCTTTTGTTGTAAGATAAAAGTTATTAGCACAATCTCTGCAGTGTTAATATGTGAAACACAATGTAGCTGTTCTTGCTAATCACAGAGAGATTATTTTATTCTATCTATTTTGGGATACACTCATTCATCATTCTACTAATTAATCCTTCAAAAATACAATAAGGAAGTAGTTCATATATGATAACGAGACCTCATTGATGCATTGTCTACAGTCGTATATTAGTAACGTTTGTCATAGTCTGTAGAGTGGAGAGAAGTTGCTAAGGTGTCTGTGATGGTCTTCGACAAACGTTGATCACGGTCTGGGAGGAATCCAAATTCTTATTCCTATACTTCAACAATCCTTTTAGATCATATTTCACAAAAAAGAGTCTACAAAAATTTATTTATTCTTATGTTTTAGAATTTACGTAAAGGTGATACTCGTTTACATTATATTGGTTTTTATACAATCTATTATATTGAAAACATTTCATTTTCAATTATTTATGCAATTCATTCTGCTGAAACAAATTCTATATTGAAATATTCTCTTGTTACATTTGTTTGTATTGGTTTTTGGTTTGCAGTTTTGTTTCAATTTATTTATTATCGTTTTCTACATCCAAGTGATCATGTTCGTATTAATACGAAGCATAATGTTGCATCAATAGCACGTATACGACCTTTACCACGTTTTAATCGTATGAAAAAATCGAAATCATGTGAAGAAATGATTGATCATAATGATTTACAAAATCAAAACGAAAATAATGATCTTAGTGAAACAATTTCATTACAATTTAATTCAAATTCAATTAATGAACGATGGCATAATCGTTTTTCAAAAGAAAACCGACAAAAACTTATTTCACAACAACAAGCCATTGATCAAAAAGTTAAATTAACGAGAGCACAAAAACAATTGGTATGAAATCATTAAACGATAATTATTTAAGAAAGATCCTAGAGATTCAAAGAAGAAATAGATTATCTATGATATTTGAAGTTCTCTATTGCTCTGTTGAGAAGAAGATAAGTTTTTTGTCCAGTCTTACAACCAACGCCAAGATAGATCATTGGATACTCAACAGTAAGAATGTGCAGTTTTAGAGTACTACCTACTGACTTTATTGACTCAGTGTTTGCTGAAGTATTGGAAATAGAGATATGCGAGAGCAAACATATTTTTGGTTCCGGTCTAGAGAAGCCGATTTCGAATTTCATTCGTATCACATCTAAAACTATTTTCCAATACTCGTTTGTTGATTTATTTGGTCGATAATTAGCACATATTAGTGATCGCTCGTGAATTATGTTCGAATTGGTATGGTTTATAATAGAATACTTAATTATAATCGTGACCCCGAGCCCGCCTATCTTTAACTGAAACACGCCGCTTTAAAAAAGGCATCGTTTGATAGGATTCGTGTCTTAATACTCCAGTGAATGCGGACATTTAGTGTAATCAATACACCAGTGAACTCTGTGTCGGTAACTTACTACCGGTATTTAGATCAACATTTCACATCTCTACTCAACAGAAATATAGTTTCATCTTACTTTACATTCAACAAGGAGTACGACTAATAATACTGCTAATGTTGTTTAAGTTTGGTCTATCTGCCTTATGAAATTAGATTTGACACTCAAATTATGGAAAAATTCTATATTTTAATTTTCTAGGAAGAATCAACTAAACGTCAGCAACATCCATCACGTGGTATTCTAACAAAACTATCTACAAATTTTAAACGACCAACTACAATCTCAGCATCTGCATCAACAGAAAATAAAGATAATAGCAATATAGCTAATACTACTAGTATTACTACTACTGACAATCATTCATCTAATGCTGACAATCGTAGTTTTCGACGACAACCATTTTTTAATGTAACACGTGTTTCATTAACACGATCACCACATCAAGAATCATATGCTAAAATGCAACAAGAAGATGAAGAAGATTGTGATAAACCGTCTATTTCATATATATCAGATAAACGAGCTCCTCAACATCAACAACAATTAAAAATGTATAATATTGATGAAGATGTACATATATCAGATGATAATTATAATAATTCTTCACATATCAGTTCTAGTAATAATGACGATGAAAAAGAAATGATTTTAACTGCAGCAAAACTCACTCCACTGATAATATCTTCTCCTACAGCTGATAATAAATCATATATATCATCAACACCAATAACACATATTTCTCGATGTTAAAAATCAGTCTAAGGTTAGTTTACTTTATTCATTAAGAAATAGTTTTACATTGTTCGACTATAAAAATTAAAACAACAAAAGTATTTGTTTTATTCTAGAACTATCAAAATAATGGGGAAAAAAAATGATTATTGCAACATTTATATTCATGGTTTCCTTGTGTTTTTGTTTTGAACGACATACTGTCTTCTATGTATAAATTTATTCAATTCTGTTTCACTGATGGTTTTGTTTTTCGTTTAAAACATTCTGTAAAACAGTGAATAAATATTTAGATTCCCTTAATTTTCTTTCATTTAATCAATTGTGATCAGTTTTTGAAATCTTGCATTTAAATTATTCATACATAGACTAGTGTAAGATAAACATTTTGTTTAATATCTGATTTTTATGATATTTTCTCTTTTTTTTTATTTAATTTTAATTTAGTGTTAATCAAGCTGCATCTAGTCACGATTTTGCTCAATTTAACATATCTTCCAAGAAATACGTACCTCGGGTTTTATGTTATTAGATATGTTTTTCTTGTTCTCCATAAATTGTCACCTTCGTTGTTTCTTTTTCTCGTGTATATTTTTGTACATGTACGTGTATTAGAAAATGGTAGAGTTGGTTTTCATTTAATACACACAAATCAATTTGTAATTCTCTTCAATGATAATGTAAGCAAGAGTAGAAGTACTATTTTATTTGTATTTTACAATAAAAATTATGCAGATTTTCATCATTTGATGACTAAAAAAAAGTATATTTAATTTTTCTTATTGAACTAATCAATAAAAAGTAGATAAAAAAGAAGAAAGAATTATACAAAAATTATATGAAATCTTTATAATATTCATATTAATATTATATATGCCTATCGATGATATATAAGTTTATTCATTTGAACTGTAGATTTTCTATTGAAAATAACTTTACCTAGAATTTCATAAGACGAAATTTGATCACATATGTTCATCTGTAACATCAGGAAGACGGATGAGAGATATGGAGGGTACTCGTCCTCTTTTTTCGACTATTTCTCGTTCTTGAATAAGATATAACTGGTCTGCCTGAAATTTTTATTATAAATAGAGCATCTAAAATAACGAGACACACATTCGAGGAAAACAAATTTAAACAAAGTATTCGGAAAAATACTAATTTTCCATCGGACTCGTTTACGATTCCCCTTTGCTAACTTTGTCTGATCGGACTGAAATTTTTACTACTGATACTTGGACATGTTCGTCAGACATGAAATTAATTCTTCTGACTATATGGAGTCTTGAATGCTAACATCTCTGTTTTGGATCCGAACTTTGATGTACCTCTCTCATTAATAAGAAACGTTGTTAGCGAAATCTCATTGAGACTAAAATGTGAAGCACAATGTAATCTTTCAAAAATACGATAAGAAAATAGCTCATATATTATAACGGAAACTTATTAGTATCTGACCTTTGATCGTATAGCAACGACGTCTATTACAGTCTGTGACATGGGGGCAGGAGAGACAGTTGTTGCTAAGGTGTCTGTCATGTCTGTGACGATTTGTTGACATCGTCGGTCATGATCGATGACGTTTCCATGGTAATGTCTCTCATGGTCTGAGAGGAAGAGGCAGAATATTTACTCTATATGCTTCAACACTCTTTTTAGATCGTGTTTCGGTAAAGAAAGCGAGATTTTTGAAAAATCTTAAAATTACTGCCGAGGTATAGTCTAAGATATCTAAAAAAAAAAGACTATTCAGCCTGACCGAACAAAGTTAGAGGAGGGGAGCTTATGAGCATGTCCCATATAGTCCTATGAAATGCCACGACCTTCCAGAAAAAGCACCACGGAAACATAGTTTCATTTATTTTTCTTCAAGCATATGTCTTCTAATTTCAGATGCAATATCAGTGGTAAAAGTTTCTAGCTGATTGATTGTATCCTTCATATTAATTAGATTGTAATACAAAAATATATGTCAAGCATTTATAATCTATCAGTTTTATTTCATGGATTCTATTCTATATAATTCCTGTTTTATTTATCAAACCATCGTGACATAATTCTTTTCGATTTTATTAAAGATTAAAATAAGATGTGCAGTCACACACTCACTGTAATAAAAAAATAAATGTTTTTGTTTTCTTTTATATTTATCAAAATATTTGGGATAAATAAATCAAAGTTTTAATAAATAGATTGAAGAACATGACGAAGGCCACTTGAATCCATATTAAGTAATTGACGATTTCGATCCGTTTCCGTATTTGGTGTTATTTCTGTATTTAAACGACGTCGTGTTTCTAAAGCTCGTCTTTCAAGCATAATTGAATTTGATTTAACTGCTATTTCATCTTCAATTCGATGTAATTGTTGTTGAAGAATATTCCATGCATGCCTAGAAAAAAATTTATTTCGAATTTTTCGAAAAAACAAAAATCTTATTTTCTTTTTTGTTTTACTTTGTTTGTTTTAATTGATCTTCTAAGGCACGTTTTTCAGCTTTTAATTGTTGCATTTCATCACATAACTAAAATTTAGATTTGTAAAAAGAAGATAAAATGAAAGTAAAAAAAAGAGCATGATCAGCATACTCCATAGGTAACTTCATCACGAACTAAATCCATTCCTGGACGACTATGACGATTTTCTTGTCGAGACATAGCTAATTTAATTAATGGTTCTTTATCTAAATTAAAACAATGAATAAAGATTCTTTTCTTTCGGAGGAAGTTCTTTATGTTTTTATTTACCTCGAATAGCTTTTTCTAAACGATCAATATCATTTTCATTACTAAGTATTTCCTCTTCCGTCTAGAATAATAATAACAGAAAGTAATGAAAAAAAAACAACGACTTGATGAATTAAGAAATACTTGTTTCTTTTGCCATTCAAGTTCTCTAAGTGATCGTTCAAGTTCATGAAGACGTTTCCGTAATGCATATTCACTTGCTTTGCTTTGCGATTCAAGATCAGCTGATGACTGACCAATTGTATGAAAGATACTTTCACGAAGACGTGTTGATTCATAAACTAAAACAATCAATATGTTCTAGTAAAATATTTCGCTTGGATTGTTTTTGCTTGAACATACTTTCTTTTTCTGCACGATCTTTATTATATTTTGAAAATGCAATCCATTCTTCTGGTGTTATTTGTCCTTTGATTGGTCGACATGGATCAGGTTTATAACTAATATTTGGTGAAAATTCATTTAATTGTAAGTTTTCTTCACAGATTGCAAAAGCCGTATGTTTATCTTGTAAATCCTAAAGTTGATTGTAATATAGAATAGATTATTTATAAAAAGAAAATATTTACTCGAATTAATTGTTGTTTAGCTTCATTAAGACGAGCAATTTGATCAAATGCTGTTTGAACTTGTTGATGAAGTTGTCGTTTAATACCGTCAATAACATAAACTTCCTTAAAAAAGAAATATTCGATTTTATTTTGATTTAAACAATTATATACTTTTTTCAATTCACGTTCAGCTTCATCATCAACATTATCAATAGCTTTACGACCATCACGTGTAACATTATTTTCCAATGAAATATCTAAATAAATACTTTTATTTCGAATAATAAAAATAAATAAAATAGAAATAGTACCTAATGGACTTCGCATATGTTCAAGATATCGTTCACATTGTTCTTTAGTAGATTGTATAGCTTGAATTTCTCGATCAACATCTTGAATTGTATATTCAAGTGTTTTACGCCATTTATCTACTTCATCAAGTCGATCAGAAATTCGTACATCACTGAATGAAAACACATAAACAAATGATATCATTCAATAAGAAAAAACAAACAAACAGTGAACACTATTTTCGAAGATTCTAATGGCTATAGTGTATTCATTTTTCATCAAAGAAGTATAGATTTTTATACGTTATAGTAATTTTGTTGTCTCTGTTGCCATGCTTATTTTATTCAACTAAAAATAAATAATATTTGCAAACGTACTTATCATGTTTATTCCACCATGATTCATTATATGTTTCATTGATTAATCGCCGACCATCTTGTCGTACTTGATGTGATACATTTCGACTACGTTCTGCATCATATGATATCGCATAACTATAAAAAAATTTCAGTAGTACGATACAAAATATCTCAGGGTAAAACTCTCACTTGTGATTGAACCAGTCTGGTACACTGTATTTAGCACGTGGTTTTTGTTCCAGTGTTGGATGAAGTGTATGGACGGCAACCTCCGATCGTGGCTTCAATGGTTTAGAAAGCGATTCAAATCCACTCATGATGAAAACTGTCGAACCAAATAAAAGAAATACAACAACAGTAATGGCAGCAGCTGATCCTCAGTGAACACTCAAGTTATGTTTGTTTGCCATTCCTACCAATATCTCCATGGATAACCTTGACAACTAGGAGTTTTTACTCAAAAGTCAATTTTCGTTAGAAGAGCATTATAAATAAAGGATTTTATACCGTTTCTATGTTTTATTGTACTTGAATCTATAGTCGAAAAGTAGAAAGAGATGTCGCTAGAAATCATTCTTAGTCAATTTTTCAATGCAGCTGACGGAAAATGAGGCTGTCGACTATAAGAAGGCATCAGCACACGTACTCAAACCCATCCACATCCTCGAGTTAGATCATCCTCTGCACAACTTTGATGGCATGCGCTGAAGTGAAGATTCATACACACTCACCAGCAGAAAATTTGAATGACAGGTCGTAACATGTCTGTAGTAGTCTGTGAAACAAGTTGAAGGTTTGTCGTTCTCACTATATATTTTAATACCGATTCCATCGTGTTTTACACAATGTTGGAGATCTAGGTCATTCTGTAGAGATATTCAAATACAAACTTCATGCGCTGGCATGTTCATTTATTTATGTGAGACTTTTTTCAATAGATTATGTCTTAGAAAGGCGAACAAATTTAACTTTAACTACACTTTAGGATTTCATTGCGGTGCCATGCATTATAAGAACTTACTTAGTTCTGATTCTTTCGATTTGCTAAAGACAGTTAACTCTGCATAAATTATTGGTAACATATTGATTTATAGTAAGGATAGTATTCCTATATTATGATCATAATCGCAGTAATAATACTTAGGGCATGTCGAAAGTAGTGACAGTGATGCTTTAATACCGTATAGTAAGGTTTAACAAACTTTCTTTCTATATATTTTGATAGAGAACAGAATGCTCTTTATTTCTATGCTATTTGATTATACTTCAACTAATATCATAATAATAAACTTTCGATAAGACTTTTTTCGCTATGATATGTGTTCGGTAGTATTATTGCCGATGTGATATTTTTTGAATAACTTTTGACAGAAAGAGGATAGAGAGCTGCAGTTTTCATCGCTGGAAAGAAGAGATGAAGATGCAGCGAGACATATATTACAGTTTTTCTTTTTGACATGACTTTTTTAAAGGTTTACAATCAACCTCTTTGAAAACAAACCTACTCGTGAGGTGTTTACAGTGAATTCTCAAATGTGAGCTCTGTATTGAACAGAGCTGGGCAAGTCAAGTCCAAAATGTCTCAAGTTCAAGTCAAGTCAAGTCAAGTCAAGTCAAGTCAGACTTGACTTGACTTGACTTGACTTGACTTGGGTTTGACTTGACTTGACTTGAATTTGACTTGACTTGACTTGGACATTAATGGAATTTTCCCCTTTTACAACCTCTCTTAGATGTTCTCCTACAGGGCTTGAATACTACTGAATCCAAAATATTGGTGGCCAACCCATACATAATCGTTTCTTTTACAATAACTGATATGAGACTGTATGCATCTGATGTTTTTATTTTTCGCTTTTAATCAGTAGAAGCGACATCGTTTTCCAATGAAACACCCTTATATGACTCACAAAAAGCATCAATTATCATTTATTGATATTTAAATTTGACACAAATCTGGAATGCTAAACAAACTAATAATAGAGATTACTTATTGAACAAACACTTATTACACGCAAAGAATGAGGCGAAAATATTCTATCTCTTTCAATAGGTCAACTTCGACAATGAAGCGACATGAAATAAATTGATAGATTGTGAATAAAACATTATTCTTTTCTCTTTCTTTTTTCTCTGTTCTGAATGTGGCACTTCGACGACAGTGTTCGTCAAAGTAGTATATTGAGAACAGAGAGAAAACAATGNGGATACATTTGAACCCACTGTCTAAATATTCCCAGCTAAAAAACCTAAAAACTGTGCACTTCTGGACGAAAATTCCCTAATTAAAGTTCCTAATTAGCAAAAAATTAATTAATTAAAGGGGAGTCTTCTATTACACCTGATGAAATTTTTGTCCAGGGGGGTCTTGTATTATGGGAGGGTCTACTAATGTGGGGGGGTCTTCTAATGCAGGAGGGGGTTTACTAACAACAGTCTACTGTGAAAAGAGTAAAACGACTAGCTCAATAGTATACGGCGATGTATTAGTCGAAACATTAGAACACAGTTAAATCGATTATCTTCACATTGACAATTACACTCACCCATGACGATCCCACCATTATAACTTCTACTAGTATATTCAGTTGAAAATGATTTATTAAACAAATTAGATTTATCAAAGCTTACTCGAGATTAGATGGGTTTTCGTCTTCTTCTCTGTTTCGTTCGCTTTCGACCATCAACCCAAATCAGTTAAACATGATGCTTCGTACTTGTGAGGCTCTAATGAAAGATCGAAGAGTGAAAATCAATACACATTAGTGATATTTACACGAAAAGAGTGTACGTTTAACTATTGTTTTGTTTTATGTTATTTTATTTGAAAATGTCTTCTATGTGTGTCTCTTTTTCCGGCTTTATGCATTTGTTTCATGTGATAATGTTGGTCAAACTGTTTTTTTCTGAAAACATAATTTCTGAAAAGTTTGTTTTACATCACTTTGCCTCGCCAAGTTTCAAGACTCAGATCACAATCATGTTATCGAAGCATTTCGCATGATGAAACTCTTATTTTGAGCAGAAAGTCTTCAATCAAGACCAAGTATTGGTGAAGAATGAATATTGTTCTATCTGCCAATAATTATTGTACATAATTATGTAAACTATTGGAATCAAATGTTGAAAACAACATTTTTGCATAGCATTTTCATTGTTTGAAACAAATATATTATCGAAAAAGTTACAAATAGTTCTGATGTCAAATGTAGCGAAAAACTATTTGATTACACTTATGTTTTATAAGCTCATAGTATGTGCCATAGTTTTTGAAAAGTTCTTTTTCAAATTTGCTTGGGTTAATAGGAAACAATATACGCATGTCACTTCTATGTATTTCTGCGAAATAACTACGATTTGCCCGCTCTTATGCTGATTTTTCCATATCTTTATCGTTTTTGTGATCAATGCTAATCATTGCAGTTGACAAAAATGATCGAAGTCGAGTGCATAGCAAAACTTCGACCATCAACAGACCAGTTCTTATAGAGACATGCCTGTATTTCAGATCGATAGAAATCTATCATTCATTTATTAGGAAGATATGATTATTGTTAAAATTGCAGCAGTAATAGAGATATCAGTTCGATTCGACTGTTCTCTTGTTATTTATTCTATGTTGAAAAATAATCAACAAGAAAATATAGAAGATAAATATTTAAAGAAAAGTGAATTTATGTGTTTTAGCCATGTCTAATGCAAGTTTTGTCATATGTAAGACATTCATTGTTGTATTGAATGCCCATTGTTGTACTGGTGTTAACTCTTGTCCATTCCATAAAATTCTCGTTGGATTTGTATTCAAACCGAATATTTTGATTTCTTCTAATTTGATTTCATTGCCCATTTGTGGATATTTATATGTCCAAGGTTCAATTGTTAAACTTTGTGATTTATAATGGAAAATAAAATAATTGAAAAGCAATTTTTCATAAGTATCAATCGATTCGCCATCATCCCAGAATAGATCACCAGAAGCATCGTTGTTCTTGTCTAGTGCGACAACGAGAAACAAAGGTTTCTTACGCGATTCTACAGTATTCCTAGCCGATTGTTGATGAGGAATTATAGTACCACCACGTAAAAACAATGGTATAAAATCATAGGGTGCTGAAACAACTGTTTGATTAAGTGTTTTTATTTCTTGACCCGTATAATAATCAAACCATCGTTCAGTCCAAGGCAGATAGACAGATTTACTGGTGTGATTTTCATGGATAACTGGAGCAATGATTAATGATGAACCCCATAAAAATTGTTCATCAAGTGGCCAACATTCAGGAATTGTTGGAAATACGTGAGCCATCGAACGTACAACAGTACCGCCAGAAATATGAGCACGATAGAATAATGTGTATAAATATGGTATGAGAGTATATCGTAGTTCAACTGCACGACGATTCGATGTGACTACAGCTGGCGAAAATATTCCAGGATCTTGCTCAATAAACTTGATACCGTTTTCATTGTTACCATTGTGATTTCGAAAGAATGGATTGAAAGCACCTATAAGATATAGTTCGATAACATGATCATTAGTTTCTGGTTCTTGGTTGAAAGGATTTCAGTCAATATGCTAAAACATCTATCAACCTATAAACGACTCCGCGAACAATGTCACAATGAGAAGAGTAACAGATTTCTAGCCTCGAAATTTTTAATCCGTTCAAAACTCTAAAAAATCCTCTAAGGTCAACATATTTGGTTTGCAACTACCCTTAAATAATCTTAAAATTCAAAAATAATTCGAAAACAAAATTCTTTGCTACTATCTGATTATATCGAAATGTCTTTCGTCATATGTGAAGAGAATCCATTTTTTCGGTATATATTTCAAAAATAAGTATCTATTAGAAAATACTGATTCAAACCTAATTGCATCCATCTTTGACACATTTGTTCCGTTGTATTTTGAAAGAAACCACAAATATCAGCGCCAATATAAGGAATACCAAATAAATTGAATTCTAACATTCCAATAATGTTATATTTAAGATGTGACCAATGTGCTATATTATCACCGAGCCAATGACCACTAAAGGTACCAGATGTTGGAAATGTGGATCGACTAATCACAATTGATCGTTTATTTTCAGTGGCGCGTGCTGCCGGTAATGTAGCAATTATCTTTGACCAGCCATATAAATTATGAACATCATAATGAGTATAAGTTCTTTCCCTGCCATCGGTTTGTTCACCTATCATGCATAAAGTTTTATCAGAGATATAATCACCACAAATTGCTGTTTTATATGGTGGATTATCCAAACGTTCGAGACCGACTGGACAATGAAGATTCCATGATTCATTTCTAGGTACAGTTAGATTCCAATTCCATGGTTGCAATTTGTTTGTATCAAAATTAGCTGGTTCACTATAATCACCAACAAATACGGAAAAAAAATATCAAAGCAAATATTACTTCATATCAATCCAAATGCCATCAAATTTCAGTTTCCTATGATAATCGACAATTTGTGATTTCCACCAATTGAAACTGGGTGGATAGAAAAAGTCAGGAAATACAGTTTTGCCTAAATTCAGTAAACATTAATGAAAATACAAAGGTAATTATATCAAGATGGATATCTAGGTAAGTATATAACTAATAGATTATGAATAATTTCATATGAGAATCATTTATGCTGGATAATTGCCATGAATCTCAATTACTCATTTTATTACTTGATATTCATACTATGTATAATTTTTTTCATTTTCTACGTATTATTTCGAATTTCTCGACATTTTTTTGTAACATTTTTGTCTTCATATGTTCTGATAGATACAAGACCTCATCTTTTTGATAGAAAGAACGAGTTTTTCAGTCTTTTCTATGATTATTACTGAATTATGCAAGAGAAAAAGGAAGAAACTTAATGACAGACCATCAGGCCAAACATAACCGATCATGTTTCGATTGCCTGTTTCATTAAATTGAATATTTTGACGTGCAGGCCATTTTATCCAAATATTGGCTTTTTCTCCTTCGTCATAAGTTGAATAGTTTTTTTCTTGTGAGTCAATTGCTGGATCGAGAATCGTAATGAATTTCATTCCATTGTCATGTAACCAATTGACATATTCAGGCAAACCATCAAAATCTATTGAATTCCAAGTGAAATCGAGTCTCTTTCGAAAATAATCAATATCACCATATCTAGAAAGAATTTTTGGAAAGAAACAGCTAGTTATTAAACAAGCGTTTGATACGTACTGAACATCAATAGGAATACTTCCATTGAGTGTTCTGAACATAGCAGCTTTCATATTTCCAAGTGTGTCATAACCATATCGACAAAGTTGAAATCCAAGTGCCCAATAAGGTGGCATATAAGGACGACCAATTACTGTTTGATATTGCCGAATGACCATTTCTGGGGATGGTCCAGCAAAAAAGAACACATCTAAAATACCGCCAATAGTTCGATAAGTAAGCATTGCTTTATCATTATCAAATTCATCAAATTTATAATCTTGTGCATTTGAATTAAAGATTAATACACCGAAAGTTTGTCCATCAGGTTCAATAACCATATAAAATGGATGAGTACCATACAAATTTTCATTGATACCCTGTGGCGGTTGATCTCGAGCAAAAATTCCATAGCGAGATGATCCTTTTAGAATATGTCGAAAAGATGGATGAGTATTTTCGCCGAAACCTATGCATAAAAAATAATAATTTGTATGTCTTAAATAAAAGATTCTTCATAGTCATTTACCATAAATATTTCTAGATGGAATTGTTGTTATTATTTGAATAAATTGATCATCATAAATAAAACTGTTGGCAAAGAATGTTGTATCGAATAGAATTGATTTTGTGTCTGTGCGTTGAACTCGAAATCCAACTTGTTCATTCGTTGTTTTTTTCATTTGAAATTCGATTTTAGCTGGAGCAGCTGTTGTTGGAGCCGACGGCTCCCATCGGATAGGAACAGGAACTTCATATCGTTCTGTATTTGCATCACGTATAGTCATACGTACCATTTGAGGACCGGATACACTAATTTGAACCTTTAAATTTTCAATATCACGACCAAACATGGAAAATTGATTTGTTCGACCGGTAGGAATCGAATTGACGAATGACTGTGACGGTATATGTAATGTTTTGGTTGAGAGACGAGTCAGTAAATGTTGTGTTATGGCAGGTGAAAGTTGAGTGGATTCTTCTTTCAATACATAACCACCTTTTTCAATCGGAATGTAACATGTAGGAATGCCTGATCCAACATTCGTATCCCATATACATCCACGAGATGTACACGATTGATTCGTTGTACTTGAAGTTCGATTTATTGAAAGATTAAGCTCACAGAAAGATCGGTACTCATCAATATCCGGATTACAATCAATTCGATATTTAGGATCGTTTTTAATTATATCAGGTAGATTGACAGTTTCTAATGGCTGACTCTGTGATAACATTGTATGACTTTCACTTTTTGTCAATATCAATCCTTTAACTTCGACATGAAAATGAGCTGTAAGTTCAATAAGAACAATAACTATGGTCAAGTGGCGCATTTTGTCTATTGAACAGCTAAAAATCCTGCAACTATTCAAGAGAATACAATGAGAATAGAAATACTAAAAGTTCATCAGCATTCAATATACTGAACTGAAACAACGTCACAACATTATGAATATTTTACACAATTATGTTATTATTAAATTTTATTCTTATCGACTGATGAAGGAATATTTTAGAATGTTCGACATCAACTAAACACATTATATCTATCATCTCGCCTTCAAAATACGAGAACTTTTGCTGTTCAAAATTTCAAGCTCACTTGTAAACAATTCGTGACTAACTCTCAGAAACTCTTCATAGTCAGCAGCTTTTACATTATGTTCTATTTGTATGAATAACAAAAACAAAAATTATTTTAATATGAAAATTTTCTCGCCTACGAGTCTTATGAATCTTATTAAAAAAAGACTTTTGTCTTAATAAAAATAAATCTAAAACTATGCAGTCTAGTCCAAAATTGGACTTTGTATCGGATTTAGATTTCCTACCGACAATAGTAGCTGACGAATGAAAAAGTCCTTGAAGAAAAGGGTAACACTATTTCTTAACTATTTGTAAGGCAAACAATTATATAAAAATAAAGGAATATTCTACTTTCAAATACGTTAAATAATGGTCTTCAATAAGAAAACATCAAACCTATCATTTCTTGTGACGAAAAACAAATTATGTATTTATTAGGAAAAACCAGTCATAGTGAGACACGGATATTGCTCTATATAGCTTGCTGTAAAGTAACACATGAAAAGTTTTGAAACAGTTTCCCTTTGCTTCTTAATTTCAGCCTATATAGGTCATAACGGACTAAATAAAGAAATTTACTACTCGGAATCTCAAGTATTTATTTTAGTCGTCTCTTTGAGAACCATTTGATGAAATTTCTGTAAAATTTCATAATGATGAACTGAAATTATTTTTACAGTGCAGCACGTTGGCACGGTCTTGAATCAATGCTGAACGAAAGAGTCATTTTACGTTTGTTAATATTGTATTCAGTAAAACATGTTGACTCTTCTTTCATGATACATTCTTAAGAGTAATAGAATAAATATTTATCATAGTAAGAGAAAACCTACTTTTATCCGAATTCAAAATAAATCGGTCAACGATTTATTTGATTCCTAGTTAAAACACAATATTCGGCATATTTATTGTTTAGGACACTTTTATTTCATAATTTTGAATCGCATCAAATATCCTTATAAAAATTCCTTGAATTCAAAATCTATAGAATATTTTCAAAAGGACAAACATTAGTCACTGAAGAGCATATCTCAAAAATTTGTCCCGAAAAATATATGAGATTAAATCTTGTAGTAAATAAAAGAAATATAAAGATGATATTTTCTCGATAAACTGATCTAATTGCTCTTTCAATATGTTGAATTCAAACTTAAATAGGTCATTGGTGTATACACACGGCTTAAAATCATTCATTCGCATGTTAAGAGCTAATATCGGTCATTTCAGGTACTATTAATGCTTCCTGTCGTATGACTCAACGCTAAACGAAGCTTAAATGTCTCTTCTAGTCTAAATGGTTTAAGACGTTTGTCTAGCTATCACCACATGTATAGTTTGAGTTTCCTGAGGGGATCATCTTTTTTCCTATTCTGCCATATATATTTGTACATATTCACTTACGCTGTAGCTCTCCATAACTCACATATGATGCTTACAAGTATTCATTCAATTTATTTGTCAAATTAATTTAAAAGCATTATAGACGCGTTTTTCAAGTAAATCGGGATGAAGCGAAAGAAATGCTTCATCTGAGTTGCATATGGACGCACTTGTCCTTTGCGGTTCAACTAAAAAAATGTTTACATGAATCACTAGAGCTATTGTTGTTTGAGAGATCTCAAACAGAAAGTTTGATTGAATCATGTTTGAATTTAGAATGTACAATCATATGGTTCTATCAATGGAGATTATCGATTAGGGTACGAAATTAAGACCTCAATGTAAGCTGCAAAAAAGGCACTAAAATGTATGGCAGTATAATGATTATTTTATCCTATCTCATCTGTTCGAAAAAACTAAGACAAGTATATTTGCTATTGATTTAATCTCTTTCGTACACGAATTGCATAGAGATACGAGTCTCCTTCATCTATATTAGATTCAAGATAGGCTAAGTACATGCATTTTTTTGCCATATCCAGTGTGCAAATATCATATCTTAGTTTTCTTTATCTTCCTACGAAGAATTATATGCAAATACACAATTTACATTTAAGACCGAGTTTGTGAAAGAACCGTCTTATCAGAGGCCCAAACAGGCCCACTTTTTGAAGGCCTGGTCTGCCTGTGACAGGCTGACATCCCTCCTAGCCTGCCTGTGCCTGTTCTCTGATTTTCTCGGCCTGACCTGCCTGCCTGTCATTTTCTCAGGCCTGTGCATTTTTTTCACGTCAATATCATGATAAAAGTACCATAGAAAGAAGTAATAATCTTCATAAAAAGTCGTATTAGTCACTGAATTCAATCTACATCACTACGTTGAAAAGTCTCTAATTGAAAAGTCCATGAGAATTGTCAGCTTTCCAATTAAACAAAGATATCATGCTTCTTTATAATTGAGAGCTTGTGAAACTAAGGGTAGTACAAAGACTGTTCATTTCCAAAGGTATTTCTAGTTGGCCGGAGTATAAAAAAGAATAGTTTCCAGTTCACTTACAAAACGTTTTCTCGAAAGAACGATCGATTTCTAGTCAAAATCGCTCGGCGAAAATTGGCATCGTTCTGAATTAGCAAGTAACTTAATTAAAGAGCCAGCTACAATGCATACCTGTAAAAACTGCGGACACACTTTCATGTAAAAAGTAATTCATATAAAAATTAGAAAAGATCCATTTTAAGTGACTAAAATCATTATTCTTTTATCGATTGTCAATTGGTAGTGAATCGATTACAATAAAAACAAATCAAAGTTAATTCATTATCTATTTCTAATTGATTAAAAATGTATGATGTTACTGAACCTAGAATCAACTTTTTGCATCACTTCTTTTATAAAGACTAGATCTGCATTCGTCACAGCATCAAAAAATTTAATTTAATATATGCTTATACTTTTGTCACCGCTTAGCAAAAAGTTAAGAAATGCTACACCGTGCTTTAGAAAGCTGGTAGCTTCGGAGACCTTGAATATTTTTCGTGTAGCTTTCTTTTATCATACTTTGTAATAAAACCGTACAGAATGTTTCAAGAGAATTTTACGGTATATATCTTTCAACATGAAGTTAGATAACAATTAATAACATTATATAAATAGTAAAATTTCGTACAAAAAGCTATTTATGACTTCTGGACCATCCGATTTTTAATTTTCTAAGGTCTTGTATAAGTAAAAGTAGAAGTCATTATGGCTGTCTGTATCTAAAAGAAAGGCTATCCTTCAGCTGAATCAAAAATCGTGCGACGCAGTAGGGATGTGTAAATAATGTCAACTTCGAACTCTCTCCTTTTTCAGAGTTGGTGATATCTGTGGGTATTGACAATTCCACAGGTACCCACATACGTTGAAAATTTTTATTACTGATTAAGAGTTTACGAACTGAACATTGGTGATACGTAGACAAAATAAAAACAATGCTAAGATAGTCAACTTGTGGAAGATATCTGATTTTTGTTCAAAAATATTTTCATTGAATTTCTTACGCCAGATCACAATTTCACTCAAAGTATAGGGATCAAGAGAGAAACAGAATTCAATCAGTGATAAATCTGCAACAGAAAAAAGAATTTAGAATCATTTAATTTAACTAAAATTGAGAAACATGACAAGTAGATAATGATAACTATGAAAATTTGTGCTCATCTTCTCTTCAGAATGGTAAGGGTATTGATCTCCTATAAGTATCTTTAATACTCATTCCGCAGTATTTGTCTGATTCACCGCGCTTAAATATGATTTTTTGAAAACTAATGAAGGTTGTGTCTATTTGGTAACAAAATCATGAAATTCTCAGATGAAACTTCAATTTCGAAGAAAAAGTAGACAGGCCCGGCGGCCTGTCATTTTTAAGCGGCCTGCCTGGCCTGTCTTAGGGGTCGGCCTGGCCTGTGACAGGCGCAGGCCTCAAAATTGTGGCCTGTGTCTGTCACAGACAGGCAGACCCAGGCTGGCCGGCAGGTCTCGTGGTCTGTTTGGATCTCTGGAGCACACGTCTCGTGAGGTTATCTCTTGCAAAATATTACCTTTGAAGAAACGCGATATTCTCTATAAGCATGAATCACATTTTTCGATCGCTCGAAATAGAGATAGTTAGTACTGTCACTTACGAAAGGAATACCTTCAATTGATAAGCCGCTCTGGCGCTAAGACTAAGTATATTATGTAGATCAAAATAAGCTATGAATACATTGAAAAGAGTTCGTACATTTAACTGATAGCTACAAAGATACTGTACTTTTACAGTATTTTTTAAATGAATGCCCGTGGGTCTTCCTGAGAAACACCAGAAAAACTGATTTTTGAATTTCGACTTCAAACTTTGCATATTCGTTGTGAAAGTTTCAAGTCCCTTAATTTGATTCTAATCTAAAATAAGAACATATAGTTTGCCGATTTATATGAGTGATATAAAAGACTCGCTATTAACATCGTCGTGGCTTAGAATAGGAACAACGACAAGATCTAAACTATTCAAGAAAAAAGCTATCCTCGGTGAGGACTGCCTCTATTCAAAGTTTGAAATCAAAATTCAAAAATCAGTTTCTCTGGTATTTCTCAGTGAAATCACGGCATTCATTTAAAAAAATATCGTAAAAGTGTAGTATCTCTGTAGCAATAAACTAACGAGATACACTCTTTTCAAGATATTCATAGCTCATTTCAGCCTAGATAATGAACATGGTGTCAACACAAAAGCAATTTATCAGTTGGAAGACTTTTCTCGTTAGCATTAGTAATCTAGGTAACGATTAACAAGTCAAAACAAATAATAGATGAATTGAATTAAAATCATATACGAACTTGATCAGCTATGAAGTAATACGGCAACACGAGGTATGTGCTTTTAAATGGATAGAAGTTTAACTTGTTAAAACAAAACCGTGTAATAAATATTCACTACCCTCGTTGGTTCCAAAAATGAAGAGATTAGGCACTCGACGTTATCAAAATCATTTTTATATTTTCAAAACTATTTCAACAAAAACAATCGTTAATCTTTATTAACAATACAATAGGTAAGTCGTAGCAAAGAAAGATAAAGCAAGAAAAATTGTTTCTTGTTAAACATGATCAAGATAAATCTTTTGAAGAGCCCACTTCCTTGAAAAAAAAACTAAATTTGACAGGGTATATGACATATCGATAAAACTTTTCATAGATATTTGACTCATGAAAGCAGATTAATAAAAAAAACGTTTGACGCTTCATACCTTATCTTTTCGAAACAATCAATTTGGAGGAAAATGCAGAAGACAATTTTCTTTTTTATAGTCTTTCTTTTATGACTCAAAACAAAGATGACACATCAATCGAAGCACTTATCTAAGTACATTATATTGTCCTTTTACGCGACATAACACGACAGTTGATGCAACATACCATTCAACAACGTAATGCAGACAGAACAATTATAAACTAATTCTTTTGATATATTTATTGCCTTAGAATTTCTTTAAACGCTAGTAATGATGCTTAGCTTTCACTAGTAACTCATAAGAAATGTGGTATTTAATTTTATGTAAACCATATACATCGAGGGTGTCGGTGAAAAGAAGATCTACATTTTCAAGTGATCTGAGTTCTCAAAAATGTGTCTCTGAAGGGTATGGATATACGTATGTGTGTAGAGTTAGACATTTCTTCAAACCACAACCAACTACATCCAACATTCACATTGGGAATGATATTTTGTGCCAAAATCAAAAATAATTTCTCGTATTTTCATCTCAAGTTTATCATTGAAAAACAATGAAAAGTCAAAAGAGTATGAACATGTCTCCGTTGTTCTAGGTCCTTTTCTGAGTTTGTTTAGTAAAGTGGATGCAGATATTGATATGGGTTGAAGTGCGAGTCTAGGCATGCGTTCTAGTTTTTGTATCGCTGACCGTTAACACTAAACTCACACCGACACACCCTGATTCTGACGAAAAAAAGGTTTTCGCTCCAGAAAACTAGTTTTCCACAAAGCCGAATCTTGGAAGACTTATCTATAAGTTTCATGCTCATATTCGGAATCAGTAAGTTCAATAGCCTATTGCTCTCGAGTTTTTAAGCCGAAAACAACTTTCCAATTATGAAGGATTTAGAATTTTGGCTATATCAAATTAATATTTTACTTTGAAGTTTTCAATAAACTATTCAATTTAACTCTCAATTGGATTATATCATTGTCTCAGGATCATATGTTTACAATAATAAATTAGTTCAATGGTATTCAGTAAGCAATCGAATTTATTGAAATACAGCGCCAGCTGTTCTGCATATATAGTGACAATAACTCAAGACTAAAAGGTCGATAAGAATGTCGCAGACAACAATTTATTCTCGAGCAACAATGTTGAAGAAGAAATAATCGATTAAGCATAAAGTCAACCATCTAAAATTATGTATTCAGAAACAATAAAGTATCTGTCCCAAATATCAATCCAATTAAGGACAATTCTTTGTAAAAATTTTTTTGCTATATTATTGTTTTTATTTCAAGAACGTGAAGGTATATTTCTCTGTAACTTTAAAGAGAAAATATATTCATGCTGCTTGATTGATCGAATCTTGTGCTGACCTCAGTATGATTATTTGTTATCATTTATTATTGTTCTTAAATCTTATAGAAAATTGAGTAATGAATCTTTTGATGTACGTATATCTTCAAGGTGACAGTTAAAAGGACTTTTTTAATCGAATAAATTTAGTTATTTGAATATATTGAATTGTATCATATCGATTCATTGTGAATTACATTTCTACTCTAAATATAAAATCGTGTCATTGAAGTCATATGCTTCAAATGCTATTCATTTAAATATGTTTCGTGATATGGAAATAATAATGAAAAGGATCCAGGCATATGACAAACATATTTGTTTTGCCTTGTGTTTTACATCTATTGCAATGTCAATCTAACATTCATGTTGTTCTTAATGTTATCATGATAATTAATCTATTGAAAAAAAAACATTTGATATGCCCGATTAAAATTTACATAGTTCAAATGTATGTGAGAGTAAAATTTTAAGGAACATCTGATTGTTCGTTTGTAAATATTGCAAAATTTCATTATTATATTAAATTAATGTGGAGAGTAAAACATTAATAAATAAAAAGATTCATCTTTCTAAACAGACTTCGACTACATTCTATCATTCTTATTGCTAAAAAAGTAAAGAAATTTATTAATAGATATTCTTCTGTATTTGATGAAGTGGTATATCAATGAATCGTTTCTTTCTTTATCTGATAGTTCTTCTCTTAACAACATCTTTCAATGAATAGATTCTTCTTATTTTGATCATCACTCATTATGTATTCATTGGCTACATAGTAAGCTCAAGTAACATGTTACTATTTCTAGAAATGTTGTATATTTGCTCACTGATTTGGAAGAATATGCTAATAACATCAATAGCACCTTGTATGACAATAGAAATATAAAATATTATAAAGTCTAATCATGATTTATTAGTTTTTTTCTGAAGTACGAAGACAAAAAAACACGAACAAATGTTTTTTATTTATTGTTCATCTCTACATTATTTTTATGATTGATTATAAATATATATACATCTGTATTACAAGTGTGTATCTTTTTTTTTCTTTGTTTGATTTGTCTATATGAAAAAATAGTTAGAATTTGACTATGAGGCATTTTGTTAAAGCTAATAATAGAAGCACGGATAATAACGGAAGTTTTCAAAATCATATTTAGTACACACATTGATAGACATCTATTACATAGAAAGAAAAACCTAACTTTAGAGCATGATTTCAAAGCAGATTATTGTTGTTTTAGTTTGAAAAATATACCAAAATAGATTCGTAAGAAAGAGAGAAAAAAAAAGATCTCATTTTTCTCTCATATATAATTTTTTTTTATCTCTTTCAATATGTAAAGAGAAAAAGAGTATCATAAACTGAGTATAAACGTGGGTGTTTATTTGATTTGTTCTCGATGACAAATTTGTTTCTATAATTCTAAAATATCTAAAGACTATAAAAGCTTTCACACACACGCACATATATATATTCAGTTACAACAAACAATTTCCTATTAAAACAAAATTCTGTTACAGATTTAGTTCAAGGTGTCATAACAAAAAAATGTACATTACCAAATATTCAATTCTATTCATCTTCGTCATTATTTCTCTTGGTAAATTCTTATTTTATTCTTTATCAAAAATTAAATAGAAGTTTATATTTTCTTTTTGTTGTTTAGTTCTTCTTTGGTGTACAAATGCTGATTCAAGTGAACAACAAGATCATTTAATTGATATTAGTGATGAAGAATATGATGATAAGATGGATGTTTATCGTCGTGCATCACTTCGTCCTGTTGTTGTACATCAACGGGCATCATTAAGACCATTTGGAAAACGAGCATCATTAAGACCATTTGGAAAACGTGCTTCATTACGTCCATTTGGTAAACGTGCATCATTACGTCCTCCAAATATTTTTGGCAAACGAAAACGACGAAGTCTTATGTATTATGATGAATAATTTGAACCATTTGAAATTATTTCATCGTTTTTGATGTACATCTTTTTCTTTCGTAATAGACAACATCAAAGAAATAAAATTAAAATTAAATAATTTTATTTGAAGTCGTATTCGAATTTGTTTTATTTATCATAAAAATCATTTCTCTTCTTTTTTCCATTTATTGCACAATATAAAACAAAAAAAAAACAACGAAAAGAAAATCGAAGCACCATATTGTTCATTCATGTTTGCCATGTTTACGAACTTTAGCTATGTTGACTTTATGTTGTATTTTAGCACGTTTGGTTTTTTCATTACGTTCAATATCTTTAGCCAAACGATATGCTAAATAACCAGATATGATAAACATTGGTGTTAAAAAAAGAAAAACATAGGAAATAAATTGCCATGGATTCGTAGCTAATCATAAAAAAAGCAATGATTGATAGTATTGAATAATAATAAATTGTTAGTACCTGCATAAACGACTAAATCCATAAATTTTTGATGCCAATCAATGGAAAACATAATTTTTTAATAGATGGAATGTATACTAAAGAAGAAATTCACAGTGGAATAAACATCTGTAAAAAAAAAAAAAAGAACATATAAATGATTTTGTTATTTTAACAGTCAGATCTTTTTAGACTATGAAACCAAGCTTTTGACAATTTAAAAGAACATAATCATACGTATGCAAAGAGAGATGGACACAGAAGAAAAGAGTCTATTTCCAACCAATAATAGAGTTGGACGTAAGAGGGCATAATCTACTATTATCTACATAGAATTTTAAATTTAATACTCCTCATATAGATCTTTATTTGAGTGCCACAGTATACTATTGATAGTGCGAACAAACGTGCGACAGGAGTAATGCGTAACTTTTAAGGATCTGGAATCAAGATGTAAGTTTCTCCATCAAGCTGTGTTTAATAAATTCTTTTTTTTCTGAACAAGGTATATTTTATAAATAGTCGGTCTGGTATTCAGTCGAAATGATCTCAATATCGGTTCCTAAAAAGTACATAACTGATATAATAATTTATAAGTTATATGTCATTTTTTGAGATCGTTAATGTCTATAATTTTTGAAAAAGCAACGTCTTTGGAAGATAAAACAACAAAAAGAAAGATGAGAAACTCATGATTGCTAATCAGTTGTATAAATTTTTTCTTAATAAAGAATCATATTAAGCTGAAACTTTGAGTTAACATTGGCAACGCTTAGTTAAAGATAAAAAGAAATTTTAAATTTATATTTCATTTCTTAGTGGGAGCTAGAGCAATGGCAATATATATGTATAATGTTATTTTTATTTGTTCTTTATTTAACAGAAGACACTGTGAAGTCTTGTAACTTTATAAAGAAAATCAAATTTCGATAAATTTTTATTCAAAGAAAAACATTTAGTCGACTTTTCTCGGCGAAAAATCGTCTTTTATGGCAGAAGCCTCGTTTTTAACAGAAACATTACTCAAAAACATAATGATTTTGAAAATGCACATTGGCGTACCTATGTCTTCATCTATTTTTGACTTTTCGTTCCATCGATTTCTAAGAAATACGTATAGTTTATCACTATTACAATTGTAGATTGCTCTCTTCTACTTTAGATTATACAACATCTGAACAGCTACTTTGTCATCAGTAAAAGACTCTCGGTTTCTAGCTCCATTTTTTTTCTTAACCACCGAGTAACCACTTAGCTCGATATCCATCCAGTCGAACAGGTACATACTTATTGATGATCTCTGTATATATTTTCAGCTTAGTAAACTTGTTCTTGGAGCAATTGATTGATCGTTCTGCTTGAAATCATGCACTAATACGCATGTTCGAACACAAGTCTATCTGATATAAAATCTCTATAAATTCAAGCACAATCTTTTTTTCCTGAATGATCAATATCGATAATAATTATTAATAATATATCCTAAATCTTTATTATCATTTCACGCAAACAAACAAACTATTCTTTTTGGTATGAAATGTATGAATGAAAGAAGTGTGATTGATCAAAGAGTGGAGCACACAGAAAAAAAAAACATTCTAAATATATTTTATCTTCTAGGAATGATCGATCAAAGATGGTTTGAATTGATAGCTTGTTAATTAGCATAATTAAGTTTTTTGTTCAATGTTACTTTAATTTCATTAATAAAATCTTTGGTATTCAAATACATTCCTTCTTTGACACTAAAAAAGAAAAGAAAATAATTTATTTATATATTTTAATTGTTTATTTTCATACTTTTTCAATCCATGAATACAAGCAACAAGATCTTTAGTCATTTTTTGTGAATCAACTGTTTCAACACAAGCTTCTTCAAGTACACGACACCAACTAAATAAATTAAAATTACAATAAAATATTATTAAAAAAAAAGAAATTAATCTACCGTTGAAGTTCTTCATTTCCATCAAGTTTACCACGATGTTCAAGACCACGTGTCCAAGCATAAATACTTGCAATTGGATTTGTACTTGTTGATTTTCCCTGTTTTAAAATACAAATCATTATCAATGGTTTGATTTTTTCAAACGTTATTTTACTTTTTGATGTTCACGATAATGACGTGTTACAGTACCATGTGCAGCTTCAGCTTCAATTGTTTTACCATCAGGACAAACAAGTACTGATGACATAAGACCAAGACTACCATAACCTATTTCAAAACAACCATAAGAACACTTCTTAATTATTAAATTAATTTTCATTTCATACCTTGTGCAACAATATCGGATTGTACATCACCATCATAATTTTTGCATGCCCAAACAAAACCGCCACTACTTTTAAGTGCTTGTGCAACCATATCTAAAATAAACAATCAATGAAGAAAGGAAAAAAACCGTTAATATTCAATGAAGCTTACCATCGATTAAACGATGTTCATACCAAATTTTATTTTTTTCAAAATCTTGTTTATATTGTCGTTGATAAACTTCTTCGAATATATCTTTAAAACGACCATCATATCGTTTAAGAATTGTATTCTTTGTTGACAGATATAATGGATAATTCTATCAAGAACAAAATTATTAATTTAAAATTCAAACTTTTTCTTTTTCTTACTTTTTTAAGTGCATATTGAAAACATGAATGAGCAAAGCCTGTGATTGATTCATCGGTATTATACATAGCTAATGAAACACCACCTGATTTAGTAAAGTTAAAAACTTCAACTTCTGTTGCTGGTGAACCATCAGCTGGTGCATATTTTAATGTAACACGTCCGGGATTTTTAATAACCATATCTTGACAACGATATTGATCGCCAAAAGCATGACGACCAATAATAATTGGTTGTTTCCAGCCCGGAACTAATAACGGAATTGTTTTGCAAATAATTGGTTCACGAAAGACAGTACCACCCTAAATAAAGAACTTATATGTTGTTTTTTATTCTAGAAAAAAAACAATGGAACATACGAGAATATTTCGAATAGTTCCATTTGGTGAAAGCCACATTTTTTTTAATTTAAATTCTGAAAATTTAAAATAAAATATGCAAAAAAAGATAACTTTGTTTTTTTTTACCTTCTACTCGTTGTTCATCAGGTGTAATTGTAGCACATTTAATACCAACATTATAACGTTGAATAGCATGTGCTGAATCAACAGTAACTTTATCATCTGTTTTATCACGATTTTCAAGCCCTAAATCGTAATATTTGCAATCTACATCGACATAAGGAAGAACAAGCTAAGAAATAGAAAAATTCTTTTTACTTGAAAAACAAAAACAACAACAAAGAACTGACCATTTCTTTAATCCATGCCCAAATAATACGTGTCATTTCATCACCATCCAATTCAACAATTGGATTAGCGACTTTAATACGTTTTTGTCGTGGTGCCGATGAACCTTTAAAATAAAGTGTAAAGTTCTTTATACACTACTGTAATCGTGAAGGGCGTTGTCTAATATTAGTTATTACCTTGTCGAATTTTGTTTTCGTGCGATGACATTGTTGAAATGATGCTTGATTTGAGAAGACATCCTGATGTTTCATGTGGTTTTAAACTGCGTGCAATAGATCGAAGCAAAAGCGAAGCCATCGTACGAAACAAATAATGCAATCAACAGAACTTTTCTACAAAAGAGAAAAACAACGATAAGAAAGACAACATCATAAAAGAAACCAAGAAGAATAAAAATAATATAATAGTAACGAATTTATGTTTGTATACGTGTCGTTATATAAAAATATGATTACAACCGATAGTAAAAATATGTATAAGTGAAGAAATGTTTGGACTGATCCATCGAAATAAATATGTATGGTAAAGTAGTACCTAATAAAGAAGGTCACTGTGCTTCCTTCTGAGATCAATATGGAGGCCAATACAGGATGCAAATGAAAAAAAACACGCAACCAATAGGAGAAAAGATGCTTACTTCACATACTTCACATATGTATTCATATATATGTAACATGACGAACAAATTGTGTCATATATTAACAATGTTTTTTTACGAAGATCTTTTTGTTTTTTTTTATTCATTGTAGATGTTTACAAGTAGTGCTTCTTCGTCAAATACCCGAACATTTGATCCAACAGCTTTACCACCTCGATGGCTTGATTGTCCAAGAAAATCAACTATTATCGCTGGTAAATATCAATGAAATATATTCTTTACTAAACTATTAGTTTGATTTTTAAAATGATATTTAGATAAATTTATTGCATTCAAAACTCCATTAGATGATCAATTTAAAGAAAAAATTGGTGCTGGTCAACGATGGACATGTTCCATGTTAGTTGATTCTGTTAAACGTGAGCAAGTATGAACTACTTTTGCTCATTGATATATGATAGTTATATTTATGTTTTGTATAGAAAAATATCGGTATTATCATTGATTTAACAAATACAGATCGATTTTATAAAAGTGATGTTGAATTCAAGGATAAAAATATACGTTATGAAAAAATTCGATGTCGAGGGTAAGACAATAAATAGATCGAGATTTCTACACATAGAGATGCCTAAATATTTCCAAGATTGGAAGTGGGACAACCCCTTCGTTCGAAAACACTCATATCTATACAATGCAACATTTTAATAAACAGACTATAAGAAATAGAATCAGTTCGATTCTAAAAACATTACGAACTGATTCAATTTTTGCAGAATATTCATTAAAATACATTATGTAGTAAGATTAAGTTTTAGATAAAAATTCTCATGTTCGGCTTTTTTTTCTATAGACATGGTGAAACACCAAGTGATGAGCAAATCAATCGTTTTATTAAAATTTGTAATGATTTTTTAAGTACGAATCCAAATGATATTATTGGTATGATTAATATTCTAATTCGTCTTATTGCAAAATAAATAAATTTATTTATTAGGTATTCATTGTACACATGGATTTAATCGAACCGGATTTTTAATATGTGCATATCTTTGTCTTGAACATGATATAAGGTATAGTAGCAAACAAAATTTTAAAGCAGTTGAATCTTCGAATTTTCTCCTCGATGGTAATAGCTACAAGAGGTCTGAAAAACAGATTTGAATAGTCCAAACGATTTGGTATGAAGACTGGAGCATCTAAATAATGCATCAAATTTTCGTGAATTTTTTGATCAGAATAAATATATATATCGTCTCCAAGCTCTCCACAACTCTGCATTATCGAACTAAATTCAAATTAAGAAAGATCTGAAAGCGTCAATTATGTAGAGTTCGAAGACGACTCATATCTTTGCTCTATCACATGCCACTGTTTGCAAAAAGCTTTCCATTACATTCAGAGAGCTGGCTTTTGCGTCTTGGTTTTCTAGAGGTTTTCATTCAAGAAATTTTTAGATGCACCAATCTTGATAGTAAATTGCCTCCGCTACTCAAATTTTTTCTCCAAATTTCTTGTAGCTATTACGATCGAGGAGGATATTCGAAATAAATTCATTTCAATCTTTATGCTATTTTCAAGTATTGATGCTACAATTGATATGTTTTCAAAAGCTCGACCACCTGGAATATATAAACAAGATTATCTCAATGAACTATTGAAAAAATATGGTGATGCAAGTTCTACTACAATTCCTGCACCTGCACGACCTGAATGGTGTCTCAGTAAGAACAGAATTTGGTTGAATAAAAATAAAATATTAACGGCTTTATTTATAGCTAACAGTGATGATGAAGATGAACCTAATGAACGACCTGTTGGAACTGGTGGTATTAAACGTCCACGTAATAATATTTTTGAACAGTCAAATAAACGATTTCGAGAAGAACCACGAGCAGTAAATTGATTTTGCCTCATGAAAAAAAAGAAGAATAGAATTTTATTTGAAAAATTCTTTAGAATTCTAATCCACAATTTGCTGTTAGTTTACCTGGCGTCATACCTATTTGTTTACAATCTGCTATGGCAACTATTCAACTAAAATGTCAACGATTGTGTGAATGGAATCGGTAGATTGAGACAAGTTTTATTTGAAGTAAAATTGTTGAATTTGTTTAGACGAGGTTTTCCAGGCTCACAACCTGTATCCATGGATATAACAAATTATATGACAATAGTTCAATCTCCGTATATGGTTAGTTGGAAAGCTGATGGAACAAGGTAAATTTCGAAAATTGATTTTTTGTTTTGTTTTTCTTATTAATATTGAATTTTAATTGTAGATATATGATGTTAATTGAAGATGAAAATAAAATATATATGTTTGATCGTGATAATAACGTTTTTGAAATTAGTCATCTTCGTTTTCCAAAAGATCCAGAATGTACAAGTCATTTAACAAATACACTTATTGATGGTGTATGTATTTTTCTTTTTGGTTTTTGAAATTCTTTTTTTTTTCGACAAATTTATTTGTGGTATTTTTTTGTTTCTGTTAGGAACTTGTCATTGATAATGTGAATGGAATGAAAGTACCAAGATATTTAATTTACGATGTTGTAGTCTATGAAGTAGGTTCTAGAAGATATAATGAGTTTGTTTGAAGAAGTAATTGTTGTTTCTTTTTTAGAATGAAAATGTAGGGAAAAAACCATTTAGAGAACGTCTTGATATCATACGTCGTTTAATTGTTGATGTGCGAAATAAAGCTATTACAAAAGGTCTTATTGATCGAAGTTTAGATCCATTTTCAATACGAAATAAAGACTTTTGGGATTTATCGACTGTACATAAAGTAAGACAAATTCTAGTGAAGAATATTTATTTCGATTTGTAAAACTTTGTCATTCGCTATCTCGAGAAACAGTGATGATCATGAACAAGAACCAATTATGAATTTTGCTATCAAGTTAAAGTCACAGTATTGTGAAGATTGGAAGAGTGAACTATTTCTACCTCTTCATATTGCATAAAAAGAAATACGAAAATTTCTAGAGACAATATCGCTAGCTTACTGTCTTAATGCATGGAGACCGCATATTGTCTATATCAGACATGGGATCGGTTCAAGTTTTTCAAAATTTAAACTGAATCAAAACCGCGACTATTTTGAAAAGCTGTGAACCGAATGGATTGCATCTCTGGTTCTAATACGAAGATAAACGATTATAATACTAGACTGCATGAACTGACAAACTACAATCTAATACGATGCAACATGATTGTTTACGAGGGTAGGTAGATTCTGTAGCGTTCGTGCTAGGCATGTGTCATAATTACTATTTTATTACTTGTAGTACTCGGTTGTCAATGTTTTATGTAAGTTTTCTCTTCCGTAGAGATCATATAAAACTCCAGAAGGATCAACCCGATCGTCGAAGAAGTGTTACTGTCCCGGCCATTACGCTAGACAAAACACTACTTATTGATTTATATGACAGTTAACACATTGCTATCATGTCTATATAGATCCACATCCTCATTTTAAGATGTGCAAATTCCGATTATTTCCTTCTCCCTTGTTCTATTATATTCAAATTTTTTCTTTCAAAAACAAACAACTTTCTATTGAATAAGTTTTCAGAATCACTTATTCTATATATTTATTGGTTTATGTGTTTGCTGCAGTTAGTGGGTGCTAAGTTTCAAGCACAAATAGCTCATGAAGTTGATGGTCTTATTTTTCAACCTGAACTTGATGTAAGATGTGAAAGTTTTGTTTTTATTTTTAAATATTTTATTATATTCTTTTTTTGTTTTAGCCTTATATACCCGGTCGATCACCTCGTGTACTTAAATGGAAAGAGGATAATACAATTGATTTTCGTTTAAAAATTTGTGTTGATAGATCTAAATTAGGGTATATAAAATTTATTTTATCTTTCATAAAATATTTTTTTTGTCCTTGATTTAATAAAAAAAAATAAACCTTAATTTTTTTATCTAATTTAGACAATTACCGGAGAAAAAAGCTTTCTTATATGTAAATGGTATGCAATCTCCATTTGCAACAATGCCTTACTCATCTGATTTACGTCAATATGATAATCAAATTATTGAATGTTCGTATCGTGATGGTCAATGGCATTTTCATCGACAACGAACGGATAAATCTTTTCCTAATGCGAAAGGCATGTTTAACTAGAAAAACTTCATATTTATTTTAATGAAATATATTTTTTTGTTTTCGTTTAGAAACAGCATTTGGTATGTTTGAAATTTATGCGAATTTTTATTTCTATATTCATTTCTAGGAGCCATTGAAGCGTTACAGCATCCGATAACAAAAGAATTGCTTTGTTCTCTTATTAACGAACATCTAAAACATAATATACATTGAATATAGTGTCTTCTTTTTTTTTCTATTCATATTTCTTGTAAAATCTGTTTTGTCGGCAGTATGCAAAACTAAATCTGACACTAAGTACATATGTAAATACATGCAGTAAATTAGAGCCTAAACAGAGAGTTTTTTTTCAATTTTAAATATTATGAATTATGTATCAATTAATCTGAATCTACTGATGAATTGTCAAAATTGTTTGTCTATTGATATATCAACTTCGAATTTTACTTTCAAAACATGTGAACTGACAAAACCGACAAGATAATTACAATAGATCACATAGTTTATCGATTCTTGCATACGAAATCAATTTGAAAAGACATGAAACTAAACATATTTTTATTTTTAATGATAACATTTTTAGCATACATATTGATCACACAAAATTGAAAACATCTTCAAGTGTATACTTATTTGTCAAGTAGAAAAGTCGTTCATACAATTTTTTAAAATATCTCATTAATTTAAAATGGAGATAGGTTTGGCTTGATAGTGTATGATAACTATTTTCAATAATTTATTTATTTCAATGCATCATACATATACTGTTTACATAATTCTTGCCGTATTTTACCAAAAAATAAAGTTAATTTGAGTACAGAAACAAAAAATTCGAATTAGGTAAAAAAATTTTTCATTTCGGTCGATTCTAATCGGCAATAATTGTACCGAAAATATTGTTCGTAGAGTTAACATATATCGATAAATGATTCTTCTTGAAAAAACAGTTGAGCTTCAAAGAGTAACAATGAACGATTAATAACTCGATCAACTTCAGCTTGGTGTATTTTCGTTCAGAATAAATAAGTTTACAAAACAATGTCTCAATCCCAATGTTTAAAAGAAAAATGATATCTTTGCATTTCAGTGCATCTTTTCTTTAAATTTACTATGTATTTGAATGTGTAAGATGTAGCTGTGGATGAGAAAAAGCCCCGTATCCACACTTAGATCCTTGTTTTCCCTTTTATTTAACTTTGTTAAAATCCAAAAGGTCTCACAAATTTTCAAAGCAATGAACTTCCTTACCTTACAAACAACGTTTTCTTTTGATCTACTACTCAGATTCTATTGCATGTCGCAACTCATAGATGATCAAGATATCACTTTTACCGGATGATCTTTCTTTTATTTCATACTGGATTTTGATTGATGCTTAGCATTGTTGTTCTTCGATAACAGCCGAAGCCGATTTCAATCAAAATGTGTATGCGCTATCGGAAGAAGTGCACTTTGATAAATATTATTACATAAAAAAAAGCACCAGTTGAATTTGTTCTCAAGCAAACTATTCGTCCAAAATCGACAGCAGATAGGCAACTCCATGCATTCATTTTGATTGTGTAACTAACTTTTCGACAGACTTTATGTTTACATAGATGGTGCTGTCTTACTCAAGAATAGAACTGATGACGATGGGGAATTCTTGTGAAAGACCTAATGAAACTTTATGTTTACTTTCGATTGATAAGTAATACGCGATTGAAATCTTGGTATAGGGCTTGCTTTCACCTTCGCCGACACATACATATCCAGATCACAGCTACAGATCCACACATCTTCTTGCACAATGTCTTATTTGAGAGATTAATCTCTCTTCTTTCTTTGCTACATTTTATATGAGAATTAGCTGAGCATTCGTCGAGACATGACTCTTACACTCAATACTCTTATCATTGGCAATAATGCCATTTTCAATAATGTTGCCTCTAATTCGGAAAATTCTCCACGTTTTTTTCTGATTTTTTTCCGTATTTACTTTTTCACATATCTTGGCACAACATTGACACGGAAAGGCGTACCAATTATCTTTCGTCTAGTTATCTTGCTAACTGTAATGAAATATATATGATGTGAAATTCTAATTCTTCTGCAATGTCATATTTCGTGAAAGACTTCATAGTACAAAGGACGAATACTCAAATAATTAACATACGAATTAAAACACACTTGCTGATGTTTCTTGTTCATTTTCATGTAAAGCATGGTCGAATGTTTCTACATAAAAATACACATTACAGAAGAAAGAAAAGAAGATCGTCCAGTTTTCACATTTGTCGAAGTCAATGGACAATACAGTTTGATCTCTTGAAGAAAGCTGAGATAATCGGCAATTGGTAGTAATATATGATGTCTTTCGTTCAGTTCGAATTTCAGTGATTGATACATTGATTCAGGATTGATAAGACACATTTCATAGAGTTGTAGAAGACGATTATCATCAACATGTGTATAAAGAGGAAGAATTGTATTACCAAGTTCAATTCGTAGAAGAAATAATTTGACATGATCATGAGTCCTTTCGTTCAATATAGAATCTTTGGTACATAATCGACTAGAGTACTATTTAACAACAGACTAAGTTAACTATTGCGGTTCGCTATCATAAATCTCTGAAAATGACACTGAATTTTTCAAAAAAACTAGGTGCTCGCTGTTACTGGAACCAATAACAAATATTCTTTTCTTGATCAACAATGCGTATTCTAGGTGCTCGTATGGATGACATATTTTATTGACGATGTGGTAAAAATGATTTAGGTCTGTTACTCAAATGAGTCGTGAAAATGGAAAAAAATGTTCCATGGGCTTTATTGATTTGTGAAGAAATAGTTTCCGGTGATTGTTGCGTTTGAATCCGATAATATCCTTTTTATAGAATGGAGTGATTTTACATAGAATAATCTAGGTTCTCATTCAAAGACAAAGCACTTGAAAATTCGAATGCTAAGTTTTTCAGAAAAAGAAATATCGGACATCCTCTAGTCAGGTTGAAAATGTACTCTTGATTTAGGATATCAAACTTTATACCACTAGAAGTCTCAATCTGGCATGTTAAACCTGAAAATTTCATGTGTTTTGAATATGAAAAGAGAATTAGAAAATGAAGATGACATATATCTCAGAATAGAAGATATACAAACAAGTGATACTTTCAAAACTATTAGATGTCATTATGATATGTTTTCCTTGCGAAATTTGAGATCGGAACTAGATAGCCGATTTTGAAGGCAACTTACAAAAGACCATAGCCTTTATTTAAAAGAAAATCAATAAAAACTCGATATTTGAAAAACGAATCTATACTGCACGGGGATTGTTCACTGCAACTGATCAAATGAGCATAGTGTCTCGGTCAAAAAGCGATTTAGTACTGCGAGAAATTCCGTCGACTGTTGCAAAACAATCGGCATGAAAATGGCCACTCTGAATTGAAATCTCGATGCCATAACTACTATTAAATGCCTTTTTTTGTTTGATCAGCTTTCTTATAGAATCAATTACAGAATGTATAAATGGAACTCACTCGATCGATTCGGAAACTAGCTCAACATGTTTCGGACTTATGAAATCCGTATCGATTGGATCTTTCTCTTTTTATATTGTCGACGATTTGCTTAAGCATTTCTATTGTTGTTCAGTAATCTCAGTCTTCAATTTTTCATAAGCCGATTTGAATTCAACCTTGGCAAAGTCCACATAAATCTTGCCACTGACAATGATACCAAGCCATTCATCAGGTTTGTAATTGAGTTCTAGCATGATTGGAACTAGACGGCATCGTCGTTCGAATGCATAATGCGCTTTCGATTGGCAATAGACACTTTCTTTATATGTGTTCGGCATACACATGAATACACATTGAGAATTTTCAATGGCATTTGCTATGCCAACCATTGTCGATTCATATAAACAGTCTCGGTCAATCCAAACATTAAATCCATCTTTCATTAATTGTTCATGAATTCGAAGGCACAATTCTTTATCTTTGTGCGGATAACTTGTCATGATATCGTACTGGTACGAATTCAAAATAATCGATTTTGCAACAGCCTCGTCTTCTCTTTCTAATTTCCACAGAAGTCCTTCTGCAGCTCTTTGTAAACCGCAGAGATCTGATTTTAGTATTTTCAGCAAGAATTCGACAATGTTTCATGAAAATTTCCATCTGTTTTAGAATAGAACAAGCATCGTTGTGAAACGAGAGAGCGAGAAGAATTTCAAGAGCTGCTTGTTGTACTTTACTTGGACCAAATCGAGCTTCCACAACATATTTTACTAGTAAAGGAAGTGTTCCCTGTTTTATCAACTCAATTTTAACTTGATGATGTTGAACAAAATCTAAAAAGAGTTCGATATTGAATTCATATTTGAAGCAATGAAAGAAAACTACAATAGCTAACAACTTAATTTTTAAACTCTTCAACAGACTATAAAATCGTTCTGTTTTCACTGGGTCATCCATAATATTCGTACACGTTATCCTCATACTTTTTCAGCATCTTATGAGGGGAATTGAAAAAGTTAGGTTTTCTTCCTCTTCTTCTTCTTGATTACCCCTTTGAGGACTAAGGCCGTAAATATACGGCCTCCAAATTGAAAGAAAAGGCTCAAGTTCTTTGGATATTTCGAAGTGGAATCATTGTATATTTTATTTCTTTTTCCATCAGAGAGTTCGTTGTCATACTCTGTAGAAACAAAAGCTAGCGCCACCAGTATATAGTTCATAGCTTCTAAGTTATACCTAATTTCGACGATATCGTTTACCTCTTCTCGAAAAAAGAAGTCGGTCTCCAAAGGGTTAAGCTATTCTGGGAGATTTTTTGATCTCATTGGAACAAATCGAATAAGTTAGGGTTCTTTACTGTTGCTTTTTCTTGAGTAACTTGTTTTAATAGTTTTCAGCATCGTCACATCAGATCGAATAATTTCTGTTTCGTTACTTTTTTCGTCATTAAGTTTTATCCTAACACTTTTCTATCATCTTTTGAGCAAAATCGTTTAATTTAGGTTTCTTTACTTTTCTCTAACTTCTTCACGTTATCTCTAGACTTTTCGGATATCTTACGAGCCAAAGCGAATAAATTATCTTTCTTTACTTTTCCTTTTTCTTAGTCAATTATCGTAATAGTTTCTATCGTCTAATGAGAAAAAATAAATAAATTGGGTTCTTTTACTTCTTTTTCACTATTACCTTTTCCTGACCATTTTGCAACACCTTCTGATACAAATCGAGTAAGTGAATTTGAGGGTGTGGGTGTGAGGTGTGGATGTGGGTGTGGAGTGTGAGTCTTCTCTGAATCGACACCCATACCCACACCCAAAGCTATGATATATCTGTTAGTCGTACCTATGATTTTTCATCTTACATTTTTTACAAAAAGAAAAATATTGTTATAACGTTTTATTTACTAAAGTCGAGTGAAATATTAATTTCTAAATGCTTGTAGTAGTATTTTCTACGTTGGTCGGTAGAGTTCAACATGCTCTATAAGAATATGAGTATTGTAAAAATTTTATATTCTTTTCTGATACAAAACTTAAGTAATAGCAAAAAGACTAGTATAAATTGTGCATATATTCTATTGGTAACAGAATGGTTAACTAAGAATAGCCTTAGTAAGTTCATCGTTTTTTCTGTTCAGCACAGCTCGCTAGAGGACCTACTAAGACTTTTCAAAGTTAGACATCATGTTACCAATATAATATATGCGCGATTTATACTAGTCTTTTTGCTATTACTTAAGTTTTGTGTTAGAAAAGAATCTAGAATGTTTATAATATTCATATTCTTATTAAACATGTTGAACTCTACCGATCAACGCAAAAAACACTATTACAAGCATTTAGAAATTGATATTTCGCTCCACTTCAGTAACTCAGACGTTATAAAAATATCTTTCTTTTTCTCAAAAACTAAATATGAAAAATCATAGGCACGAATAAGAGATGTGGGTGTGGGTATGAGGTACGTATTAGTGTGAAGAAGAATATATTTACATCCACGCAAACCCACAGACACCCACACTCTTAGATTTCATTTGCTCTTTTTTTCTCTTTACAGTGTATTGATTCATAGTTTAACAAAATTTGTATTAAATGCATTTCGATTTCATTATACAAGAAATCCAGCTGATACGACATTGAACATCGGTGTCGCAATAAACCTATTTTATTTTGATTAACAGATATTGCTCATCAATATATAGAAGATCGTTCAAAATTAGATACTAGTTGAAATAATCTATGGAAATATAGTAAACAATTAAGTAATCATGATTTATTATTCTATGGACAACTTTCGTACCATACTATATTAATATCAAGTCAATGTAATACGAAATTACCATTATCATTTAATCTAAGTTCATATATATTTTAATTATTGATAAGGAGAACTTATTATTTCCTTAATATTGAATATTCAAGATAAGTGTAGAAAAAGCATATCGAAACATTTTTAAACTTTAAAATATTACAAAAGTCTAAGTTACAACAAAAGAGAAATTCATAGATAAATTATTGATTTCATTGAACAAAAAGAAATCAATTATTTTTTAAACTTTAGTTTTATTTTACATGTAATATATAGAAACTCTACTATGTCATGTATAGAAATAATTTTAAATAAATTCTAATTACTTATTGTATTTTATAAATAAATTCTAAAACTTCATGAAGTTTTTTATTAATTAAAAATTTACCGTATGATGTTTCCTTCTCTAGTAGTCACGTTCTATTTGAAAAAAAATTCACAATTTACATTTTATTCAGTCATTTTTGTTTTTTGTCGTTATGATCTTGATTCAAGATTACAATTACAAATTTTAATTGAACTATATGTTCACTGTTTCAACAACAAATTCAACTTATTTATATCTTCAATTAAATTATGAACTAATACATTCATTTATATGGATTTTGGAGTTATTTACACAAGTAGAACAATTTTCAAATTTATGATTTATGTAATCAATATTTTCGTGGATAGTTTGATCAAGATTATTTAATAATATTATTAATAAGTTATGCTTTATATAAATATGATATATATTACTTTGACAAGCAACAAAAGTATATAAAGAATTATATATTCGTTTAATTCATTCTAACTTTGAATTAATAACTAAAACTCATGCACCTACATTACATTTACTTTTACTTGACAGTCCTGAAAATAATGTAAATTAATTGTGAATACCATTTATAATACAAACATTAAATAATGATATACAAAAAAAAATAATTAAGATATACATTTTACTATATTAGATACAAATGAGAATTTAACAGAAAAAATTAGATGCTCTTTATATAAACGTTCAATAGAAATAATACAACTATCATCACAGTTAAATATAAATTATCTTGCTTTAATAGTTGCACGTATTTATACATGAATACAATGAACAAATAAAAATAAAAATTCATTAAATAATAAACATGTTAATGAAGAATAAGAAATTATTTGATAGTTCATTTAAAATATTATCATTAGATAATATTCTTATTAAACTTGTTGGTGAATTCTATGAAATTACTAAAGAATTATCCACATTACCATGTGTAGCTTTAATTTAATTATGTGTATTCACATTATTACTTGTACATATTAGTTGATTAGATTGTTAAATAAATAAAATGGTTTTAAAGTTAGTTGCATCAACAAAACAATTATTTCTTGAAATATTTCCATATAGAATATTTTCTGTTTTTTATACTTTAATTAGTGTATATTATTCAGCTAAAGTTAATCAATGAAAAGTATTGCATAAACAAAATCAATATGTATGACTATATGACAATTAACTTGTCTTATGTTAAGTATATGTGCCTCACATATAATTACTAATGCATTGTAAGTATTTACTTAAATCATTTATTTTTCCTTTTTCCTTTTTAGTTCTTTATATTAGTCTATTAAGAAAAAATAATTTTCTATTGAAATGTTCTACTGATAATTTAATAGTGAATTCACATGGTATAAGTTTTTCTGAATTTACATACTAAATTAATTCAAACAATAGTTTATCTTTTAAGACTATTGCCATTATCAAATTCTTTTATAAATCAATGTTTACTTGTATCAAATGGTTCACAAGACAGTTCAAAATAAGGTTAGAAAATTAGTCTGCTCTTTTTTCATTATCAATATTTTTTTTTAAGATATTCAATTAAGTATGTTAGCTGAATTACATTCTACATTTCTATCATGTCTCAATGATAAAAATAATGTTTACTGTTATTGCAGCATAAAATCAATTTTTTTAATGAAAATGAAAGATACGAGAAAGTCTGCTACTCTCATAATGAACTAAGTTGATTGATAAAATTATTTTAGTAATTTTTAAAAGCATAGGTCGATTTTATTGCAGTAAGCTAGTTATTAACTATTGGATTATTTTAAATTTTGTTGTCGACAGTTCAATTTTAGAATATCAATGGTCAATAGATTATTTACTTAAATGGATTAATTCTTCTTGTCTATGAATATATAAATGTTATCGTTCTAAGAACAATCAAATACTTCATTTATTATACTTTTTCTCATTTTCTTTTATGTTGTTGAAGATACAAATCCATCAAACTAAGAAAGATCAAAACTAAATGTTCCGTTTAATCGTTGATCAGCTCAATAAATAAGAAAAAGATGTTTTGAAAGTAGCACAACTAATTCAAGTAATTTGAAAATTGAACTAGAGTTTATTACTGTTCTCGAATTATATCAAAAAATATTAACAATTATTATTTTTTTGAGCAGAAGATAATTTTCTCTAGTTGATATTTGAGTTTTCACAAAAGAAAGGAGTTCCATAGTTCTAGATAAAAAGAATATATTTGATTATGTCTATTATTTATGGAAGAACACTTGACTTCGATATACAATTTTCAGAATGTCTCAACGAATTCATATTGTTTTCTTTTCTTTTTAAAATAGAATAAAAAAGATTCAAATAATATTAATAATACAAATTAAATGACATCTATCAAAGATTCATCAACAGCATCAAGTATAGTAAATACAGATAAAGATAAAAGAGTACAATATACCGAATTCGATATTTTCTGACATCAACCATCCATGGTGAAATTATTCGGATGAATACTTTGATCGTATAACAAACATTAAATTTTATTAAATTCTTTTGAAAATGATCGTTTTGTACATTTACTTTCAACTATATTCATCTCTATGAAATCAGTTTTAAGTCTTATTTCTACACAAGACTTATTAAAACATTTTGAATGAGATATTTAATTATCTTAAATCAACAATCAATGTTTAGAAAACAAAAACAATTCGATATACACAAGAGTCTATTGTCTTTTTGAATAGTTAACATTTATTGTAACGAACATGTCAATTATTAATCTTTTTTATTCATTAGTTAGAACTAAAATCTTTAGAATATTCTGTTAGATCTGAAACCTGTCTACGAACAAAACTTCACATGGAAACGTTATAGTTAAGGTTTCTCGATGGGTTTAACTTACATAAGGAAATTTTCAATATACGAATGTAATAGCAACAGGAAAATGATTTAGCGAATGTCGATAGTCTTAACGAGAGTAATTTGTGAATTTGTCCAATCTTTTAATTTAATTTTATTTTGATATTCGAGTAATTAATCAGTTGGTTTACGTGTTCGTTCTGTAAAACACACAATATACAAAAAATGTATCTTACGCTAGGAACAGCGAAAATCACAACATTCATTTAAAAACACCATAGAAAATTTATGTCTCGACATCAATCGGTAAATGGTCTTTAGAGTAGAAAAAAAAAAACGGTGAAATATAAAGTAATAAATTCGATCACTATGCAGACTGTATATCATGAATGTTTCGTTATGTGCTCTTAAATCCAGAGGCTATAAAACGATGTCACACAAATTGAACCAAAACATTTTTAGTTCCTCTTATAGAAATTATGCGAAGGCATATTTTTTAATCTAGTTTGTGTTAAAACTTCATTTACTATTAATTATTTCATCATCTTTTGCTGAAAAAAAAAATCTTCAAATATTTCTTCACAAGTTCCATTAAATAATTCTTTAACTAATATTCATACAGCAAGTATTCGACAACTGATGATTTATTTATTTCATTCACGTCATATATTAATTATAAATAGTGATCAATTCATAGGAAGTCGTGCAATACGAGAGTCAAATATAAAAACAAAGACAAAATCGATGTATCCGGTTTTTTTGTACTCTATAGTTTTCATTTAAGTAAAAATTCCTCTTAAAAAAAATCTTAATACATATGAAAATGATTTTCAAGTTTTCTGTATTCGATTTAGTTGTAGAGTTACTTTTAATTCGTTTTAATCCCAATTAATTAGATGTTGATGAAGTTTATTCTTTTTCTAATCGTTTCATTTATTTTTAACTATCCCTTTCTTACTCATATAATCAATCAACTTGAAATTATTCAAGAAACTCTAGCAGCTCATGTTGTATCATCATATTTATTGTATTGCTAAATTTCTTCTTATGTTATGACATGATACATTTTATTCAAAATAATTTATTAAACTACATGATTCTATAAAATATTCTGATTCATTTTTAGCGAATGGAAATGAATCTAAAACACGTTCTAAAAGAAAAGAAAAAATTTTTGAGAAAAATAAATTATTTTTACAATTTTTTCGTTTAGCTTTAGCAGCATTAGAACCAGTTGTATATGATTTATGACTTGTTCAACTTAACACAAATGAGAAAGAACTAGAAGCACACAAAATAGTTTTTCTTCAAATATTACTTAAGGCTTTTCGATCTAATAATTTAATGTGATATTATTAGAAATAGTCGATATACGAAAAATTAAAATTCCTAAAAAGTTTTATTAAAGAATATTGAACAAAGAATATCCTTCCATGAGGTTTGAGATATCATAGAAACTCAAGATCTGAAAATTAGTGTAAGTGACAGAACTATTTTCTCACGGGAAATTAATGTTTGTGCAAAGAAAAAGTTTTGTAGATTAGTCGGTATGGTTATGGTTCCGATTTATTTTATTATCCGAATCTTAATTCAATAATTTTTCAATGAATCAGTAATCTAAAAATAATCATCATGTTGATGCCCAGAACTGAACAAAATTTAGAGACAATTATCTTAAGCCCTATAAATGATAAAAGATATCGCAATAAAAAGTTCGAAGCAAACTTGGCGTGTTATTTATGATAAAGCTGTTTATTATCAAAAACAACTTGTCGTGCTATGTGTATGTTGTACGGATATAAAACAATAATAGAATTTTTGTTGTTATTGGCTTCATAATTGTTAACAGTTATTCTTGATAGTGTTCCAGATGAAAGTGATGGATAGAAAGGTTTTTCACGGCAAATTGTAGATTTGCTTCTTGCTCATTTATAATCACATGAAACTATTCGTTCATCTAAGGATATTTTTCTTTTTTAAATAATCTCCAATTTAACGTTAGTTTTGCTTTTTTTTTTAAAGAAAGAGTCAATTACTTTGGATATTTATTCTACACAATTCACACTACCTATTTTTGTATCATAAGTTGAATTACGACCAATCGATCCATTTATTGCAGCTTTTCAAACATAAGAAAATAGAAATATTTAATTTTTTTTGTTGATGAAAAAAATCTTCCATAGTCTAAAATCTTATTGGGATATCAATCGTCAATCTCTAAGTCTAATGTTAATCAATATAGATATAATTGTTCGATGTGTTGTACAAAATTCAGTTGAAGTTGTTATATCATCTCCATCGAATGTTGTCTAACTTTTAGTACATGAGTATTCGGAATGATTTTATTTACAATTCGAAAAACTATTATTTTCATTTTTTCTTTTGTTTTCAGAGCTTTTCTTCATATTTTACATGATATAGTTTGAGAAATTTTCACTAATGCTCGACAATTTGTTTCTCTTGTATTGGGTTATCTTTATTTAATTACGGATATTATGGAAAATCCTAATCAATCAAATTAATAATGTATTTCGAGACACGAATATGACAGCCAAGCAATAGAGATATCATGTGGAAGTACGAATAAGCTTCTGAAGATTTTAAACATTTACTTTATCGCTATGTAGAGACTATAGTTACATAGCACTTTTTAGTTCAAGTCGTTATCTTGATAAAAAATACTCGTATGATTGATTCAAAAATTTCAATTTTTAACTTTAAGAGAAACAAACTAACCAAACATATAAAACTAATTTCTAGTGATAGAAATCAGCTTCTTACTCTGCTTCAAAGTCGAAAAGCCTTTAGTTTTAATCATAATCTATATAAAAGTATCATATCACTCATGAATTTAGAGATAAAACTTTATTTCAATTTATTATTTACTAATGAGTTAGCGAGAAAAATTCGACTTTAAAATTCCTGTACTTCTATAAGTTCTATATTTTTATTTTAGCGAAACAATTTCCAAAAACTGTAAATAATTTCCGTCAATTATTAATTAACACTGAAACTCTACATCGTCTTAACACACTTTCACATTCATTTATTTATTTTAAATGAATACTTTGAATATTTATCATAATCTTATATACAATTATTATTATAATTGACATATATTCAGTGAATATGCTTGATTTTAGATAAGAGGCATCATAGTTATTAATATAAACATCATCATACATTATTATTTTTAGTTTTATTTCAACAAAGTGATAAAAATACATGTAGATAAATTATATGATCTTCTGCATTGTACATAATTTCCAAATCATTTATTTGTCAAATCAATATATACTTATTGGAATAATTTATTAAAATGATACAAATTTTTATCGATTATTATCGTTAAAATTTCTTCGTATAAACGAAGTAATAAATATAGATGAAAGTAATCTTTATTAGTTTTATTCATTGAACAATGTCTTACATTCCTGTGAACAAGTGTGCATTACGTTAAGCTGGACGAATTGTTTGTCTTCGTATTGAAATGATGTTAATATTTGACAAACAAAAATTAAATAAACAATTATTAAAAAAACATTTATCATTCATTTTAGGAATATTATTAAACAAGATTTTCGTAATCTTAATTTTCACAATGAAGATTTTATAGTTAATTGGATGAGAAAAAGTTATTTCTTCTATCGATGTGACACGAAAAANGTGTGGGTGTGGGTGTGGGTGTGGGTGTGGGTGTGGGTGTGGGGTGTGGGGGTGGGTGTGTGTGAGTGTGGCGTGTAAATGTGGGGGTGGGTGCAAACATTCTCTTCATCCACACTCACACATCCACACACAGGGTGTGGGTGTGGGTGTAGGATTCTCAGTCGAAGACCCACAGCACACACACACCCACACTCAGGTTCACAATCAGCTTTAAAAATCGAATTCGAATGATATTAGAATAGCACCAAGTTACAATTTATAGAAAAATTTAATGTAAGTTCCATAGCATAAATACTGATCCCCAGCATCGAAACGAAATTTCATTGTCGGTCTTCCGCCGTGTGGTGCTGCGAAGCAGAGAGGCTTCCCACTTGATGGATTCCATTCGACGGGGACCTCGCGTCCGTCGTCGGTCGTGCGAAATGCGTTTGCACATCCAACCGGCGACATACACAACTCATAAGGATTCAGCAAGTGACTTTTGAACAAAACTGTCATGTTGTACATTGGTCCACCCCAAAATAAAGATATATTTGAGCAATTGTTACCATAGTATAGACGATCCACGATGAATGTTCCATTTATACAGCTTGCCGGAATGTACTGGAAGCAGTCTTTGGTAGGTTCAACATCGATCATACAATCGTCGCTGCTGTATTGGCCCAGCACGACTATCGAAATAGAGGCAATAAGCAAAACGAAAAGATTAATATGGAACGACATTATGGGCCACTTTAAACATGCATGTGACTCGTTCGCTCCTATTTATTCTCATACAATCGAGCAGGTGTGAAGCATTACTTGAAATTTGATCAATGCCATTAGCAATATAGTATTTAGCTCCATTTACAGTCAGCGGCAAAAGCTTAATCGAATTTATTTTTGCAAACGTTTTTTCAGTTTTTCTTTGGACATAAGAATTACGGATCTAATTCAAATGGTGATATAGATATATGAGAGGCCGGCTACGCGATGTATTATAGGAGAAAACTCTGTCATTCTATATGGATTTTTCACAACTGAAATCATTTTTTCCAAGCGAAAATAGGTTTTACAGATCCATTTAAATGTCAAAACCAAATTCAATGCTATCTAAGCAGATCATGGGTCATTTTAACGCATAAAAATACGTTTTTATCGATATTTTCTGACGGGGTATACGCTCGTTATGCAACTGGAGTACTGAGTTCTCGTGCGAAAACGTACGAATAGAACAAGAAAGAACGCTGTCATTATGCGCCGAGCATACATAATAAAAAAAATTTTTATTAACACGGCAAGCTTTTTTCTCCATGTAAATTTGCACGCGTTCTTCTTATACATGCACTCAAATAATCAAGAAACGATCGTAAGTAAACACACAGACTAATACTACTACAAAGAAAAAAAATATCGCAAAGTTCGACAAGACGATCGCTCTCATTGTGGGTGGTTCTGAAGGCATTGGTTTAGCCACTGCCCAACGGTTCCGCGCCGAAGATGCCGAACATGTCTTCATTACTGGACACCGACAACAAGTACTCGATGCAGCTGTCAAACAGATCGGGACGGAGAACATTGGGTTAGATCACTAAAGAACACTTTGATCGTGAATTCGACAGTAATGTTAAAGGACTGCTGTTTATCGTGCAAATAGCGTTACCTATTTTCGTCGACAGTGGATCTATCGGTTCGGAGGACCATGTATGAGGGTGGCCAGTGCGACAAAAGCGGCGGTTAGTTCGTTGTTTGAGTGTTGATCTTAAAGCGCGCAAGATGTGAGTGAACACTCTAAGTCCGGAACCAATCGGCACACGTGCCATGAGACGAATGGGAAACACCAATAAAGAAAGAAAAGCGTTCGCCGAAATGGCGAAAACTTTTACAGTACCGAATCGAGTTGAAACAATTGACGAAGTAGGGTGGGTGTGGGTGTGGGTGGGTGGGTGTGCGGCCTGGGTGTGAGGGTGGAGATAGGGGCGGGGATAGGGGTAAGTGGCTATGAGTGGATGTGAGTATGAGTAAACATGAATCGAACACCGACACCGACACCGACACCCATCCCACCCACCCACACACCCACACTCACCCACACGCACATGCCACACCCACCCACACCCATACCCTCGAATATTTTCGTAAAAAAGTCTTAGAAAATATGTATAAATGTTTATTGGACAAAGTATTG
>CAJNSZ010000172.1:0-128086 GCA_905329745.1 Rotaria sp. Silwood2 | reverse complement strand
TGGTGTTTTAGTCTTTTAAAGTAATACCCTATACGATGCAGAATTTTAAGGGCTTTCAGAAAATATATAAATCATGTTGGGATGGCATGATCCAGCGTGGCTAGAGTCAAAATACTAGAAAATCGTGATTTTAGCTAATAGTCCTTTTTGCTCGTATATTGGAATTATCACTTGATGAATGGTATTGTAGAACATAAGCAATTATCAACGTTTGTAGAAAAAACATTTCTGCATCTTTTGAGACGTGCCGGAACTCGAATGAACGAGCAGATGCACAGAAAAGTGTAAAATACTCAGGTCACCCTAAAAAACTGCCTTTTTTCCAGGTTTCGGAGGGTATATCACTTGTATACTATGCCATTTTTCATAGGGAAGTCAGAAAGAGCTAATATTTTGGATTTATCTATGATTTGACTAGACCTTTCATTTGAGATACCTAAATCGAAAATCAAAATTTTGTCGGCGGCCGGCTCCCGATAAAGTTACTAAGTGCTCTCATGGACCCTCTCTTAAGTCGCTTTTCATGATCAGACTATCGTTAAGATCGAATGCAATTTTTCACATATTTTTGAGGAGGAACGTGACAAAACTTTTTCGATGAAAATCAAAGTCGATAAAACATTTAGCATAGTATGTGATTTGAGTCATTTGTTTTCACTAAAAGAAAGATAGTTGAAGAGAAAATCCATCAAACAAAGGTCAAAACAGACAGTTTTTGGCAATTTGAAATATTACATGTTTCAATTCAGAGGCTTGCACACAAATTAAGTTGAATGTAGTAGTACTATTTTGTAGAACTTTACAATAGCTATGAAATTATATATAAGCTAAATTGTACCGCTACTTTCATAGCAACTTAGGAGGGCAATCATACTGTGGGTACCTTTGTAATTGTATACACGTGTGCAATGTCATCTCCAAAAGAAACTTCAAAGAACAACATTTGACCATACATCTTTATATCATTGGAAAGTGGAAGACAAAAGGTTTCATTTGATATATAAATCAAATTAAAACACATTTGAAACAGAAGAAAAATTCTAGATCAAAGTATTATATACGGCGATCCGATAGGATATAGATAATATCATGTTTTGAGTCAGACGTGCGTAGCTGGAATGAGGTATGACTAACTAATTTGAACATCAATCAACTCATAACATCGAATGTGAGTATAGAGATAATAATAAACTTAATTTCTACAGGAGGCGATTTCATCACTTAACAATCTCCTTTTTTAATGATGGTGTTAGTGTTTTCATTGATTTTTAAGGGCTAAATAATAATTCTTAACTTGATTTTAAGTGTGAGTAAAAGCTACACTGCTAGTATTTCGGTTAATAGATCGAATTTTCAAAAGATGATTGATACTGAACCGTTGCTTTTGAAGCCTGAAATCTACTCTTCTGAGCATGATAGTCAAAAGATCAAGAGCAAAATTATTAGCAAGTAAGTATAGGACAAGTGAAGTAGTCTAAATATAGTAAAATGTGCTTGATTCATCTTAGTCTAACTAAATTAAAACGGCTTTTTCAATGCAAGAAAACTGATGATGAATATGAGAACCTGGATGGTAATCGAAAAGATGTTCACAAAGGAGAATCAATCAACTTCTTAGAGCCAGTACGTCTGTTCCAAAAATATTTTATTCATTGAACTATGTATTTTCTTTCACTATAGTTTCGATTTGCTGATCGAATTGATCTTCTTTTAATTTGTGTTGGTTTAATTTGTAGCATACTGCAAGCTGTCAGCTTTGTTGTGGTTTTCATTATTTTTGGTAGACTTACAGGAACATTTGTTGAAATGTTATTTTCTGAAAAATGTCCAGAAGTACAACGAAATTTGTCGATCACTAGAACAAGTAGCAATGATTGCCCATTCAATATCAATCTAAGTGTATCGGACTATAGTCAATTACAAAGGTTGATGACTGCTTATTTTCTCTGGCTTATATTTACTTATGTGTTTTTCGTTTGTTTTAGGTTATGCAAAAATTATAGCTTTACAACATCTGCATCATCGCTTTCATCTCTATCTGAAGCTCGAATTCAAGCGACCAAATTCATTCATTGGCTTCTAGGTAAATAGAAAATACGTAATGTATCGATCGATTAGGAAATGTTTTTATTCATTTTTAATTCTTAGTAATTTCTTTTACTCAACTCATAATCACATTTGTTGAATATTACACCTTCACAGTGTCTGCTAACAGACAAGTTTGTCGTATTAGAGTGTGCGTCTTTCAATCACTTATCCAGCGGGTATGTGAAAAAATCAGAAATGAATGATATGGTAAAATAAGTTACTGTTTTTCGATTTTGTTATCTTTTCTTGTAGCGATATTTTACATTGCAGTCAATTCGAAAATTTCTTTTTTATACGCTGAATACAGCTCTCACTCTAAAAATTCAGTTTATTACTCAAGTTCAAAACACTTGTATTTCAGTAGCCAACTAATTTAGGTTCAGTGAAATGAAAATTGTCCCATAGATAGCCTCTGGATCTTTTCCGAGGTCAGTTGATTTCATAAGGCTTCGTGAATTTAGCATGAGACCTCCGATGAGCTCAATAAGTTGATTTGTGACTTCTTACGCCATGAAATGAACGATTGTCGGTTTTGTAGAATATTTAAAGGTTTTATAATATTTTGACAGAACTGAACTTTGTTAGGGTTGGCCAAAAGTCCTGATCCCAACGTTTAGACGGCCCTACTAGGTAATTTGATCTATTCAAAAATGAAAAATTTAATGCTGCATATTGAACAACTTTTCGAGGCACGTTAAACGGTATTTAGTAAATCCTGTTTTCATAACACTTTAAAGGAGCTAGAATCAATTGACTAACAAATAGCTACACATCAAGAGAAAAAAGCAGATTTTGACATCTAAAATCCTTTAAAATCTTCCAATTTTAGAATCTGCTTTTCCCCCTTGCTATATACCGATATTTTCAATTTTCTCGTATCCAAGATAGGATGACCTATGATGCTACATATATGTGGTTGTTGTCTATCAAAAACTCTACAAAATCGTGTACGAGAAAAAATATTTTAAAAATACTGTTGACTCATACCAAATACAATAATGTTTAGTAAATTATTATGCTTAGATGTGAATGTGTAGTCGTTTATTATTAAAATGGTTGTAATCGTTCAAAGTCTTATGAAAGCACGATTTAATAAATGTCATTTGACGCACTTCAAAAATTTATAAAACATGGTAGATTTGGTTTTTCATTTCTGAATAGACCATCTTATCTGATAGAATATTTTAAATACTGAGATCAGAATTTTTGGTCCATAGTAAATAGTTTGATTTTCTACACAAAGGTTCTAGTTTTTCTTCCAACACCGTCAAAAGTTCCGTAAAAATTCTAAATATTTCGCATCAAAGACCGAAAACAAGTCAAGTCGAGTCGAGTCGAAGTTGAGTGAAGGAACTCGATGTTTTCGAAAATTTTCAGTAACTTTTTGACTTTCTTCTTGGTATTAGACGTCATTATTATTTCGTGACTTCTTTTAATGCAATGTCTGTTCATCGAAATCTATCAGTCGAAGAAAGTAATAGAATAGATAGAATTTTATGGACTGATGTATTCAGTAGACTAAAATGAAGAGCTTACATTGACTATTATTGTATTCAATGTATCATTATTTATTTAGAGATTAATTAGATCATGAGGAATCGATCAGAAGTTTATATAGGTAATCAATACACACACCGTCTGACAGAATAGCACTTACTCTTTTCGGCACAATGCCTTTTCAATCATCACACATTTTCTGTTACAAATTTTAATCATTATTTTTTCGAGTGCGTCGATCGATTGAACATCAAGTCAGTGCAGTTGGACAGATTGTAACTCAGAGACACTCAAATCTGGAGATTTCACCTGTCAGTAATTTGATTTTCTTGTGTTCCATTGAGAACAACAAGCGATTAATCTAACTTAAAGTTTATTCTCTTGACTCATTCTGATGATGTTTGTTGATTTTGTCACTTATTATTTTTATCAAATAAAATATGATATTGAAAACTCGCTGTTTAAATCGAGACTCAACCACTTGACTCATGTCGAGTTGAGTCGAATGTTTTCTGACTTGTTTCGGTTTCTGTTTCACATTGCCTGTGTTAAGCTACTCGCTACTTTATCAACTATTTGAAGTTTTTTTTAATGTCTTACACGGATCAGTTGATAGCTGTGTGTATCATTCGAAGGTTTCTGAGTTTTCTTAGACACTTTGTAAACTATCGAAAGCTTTAAATATTTTTTTTCTAAACATAATAGACTCAGCATTAACTTCACTCTTTAAGCCTTAGAAGCCGAATTTCCTATTCCAGGAACATCTCATTCGACGACGGATGAAACTATCTCATAATGTTTTCATCGATCAATTGATGCACTATGACATGATGAAGGCAATGTCTCTTGGAAAAGACCTTCGATCATAACGGGTGTCGGTGGATGTTGACCTTTGCTTTTCAACATATGCCCATGAACATTCCACATCCAGCCATGCGCCGACATTTTCAGTCACACACCCACACTGTAATACTCTTCAAGTCGGTTGCTGAGCTTCTTACTTTAAAAATAAAGACATTTAACAGTATCTTCAATAAAATTTAATCAAATTAATTAAATTAGAATATGGCCCTTTCAATTTTTATGTTATAGATGCTCATGACTTGTCTTTTTGATACTGAACAGCCACTTATATGTGTTCTTATGAATGTCCAAAATTGAAGAAAAGCAGAGTGGCAATATATTGAGCGAATAACGTATCCTTCATTTTTTTCCTGATTAAAATTGCGTATAATCCAAAGTCGCATATATTTTGGAAGTTTAGAGTTTTCCAAGTTTTTAATTAAATTAAAAAGCTGTGTAAATGATATTTCTCAATATGTATGGAGCGCATTGCTAGTAAAAGTAAAACTAAATAGATGCGAGTTCAATACATTGTGCTATAGCTGTTATTTTGGTTCAATAAGGAAAATAGTCAATGAAAATTGAGAATAGCCAGCTAAAAACAATTTTTCCCAGAAGAGTCCTGTCGAGTATTTAGCATGACGCATTTGTGGTAGAACAATCAGTAAACTTTTTATTGGTTAGTATAGATCAAACCGATTATTAAAATTTGCACGCTAAATTTAGTTCGAGAGAAAAATGATAGAAACAATAGCTTAGAGGTAGCGCCTGTTTTTTTTAATTTTCAACTTTGCTTTTTTAGACCATTACACATTTTGATACACGTGCGATAGGACAACTGTACACAAAACTGTCCGAGTATATACTTGCATGTATTAACGATGCATCTATACATCAGCTTTTTTTCATAGACACGTTGATACAATCGGAAGAGGCATCAACTCCAATTTTGCGGTAGTACTTGATGTGCATCTAACTGCTGTATTCAATATTATCGTAACTCTCTTTATTAATTGGAGATTAACTTTAATCTTGTTGTTCTTTTTACCATTGATCTTTGGTGGTTCTTATCTTTTTTGTAAAGTATGCATTTGCATTTTGTGTCACATTAGTTTCTATGATTTCTAATAGTTAATTATTCGCGAAACAGAGAACGAATTGAATACGTATTCGAGAGCAGGAGAAGTTGCTCAAGAAGTGTTCAGCTCTATTTGTACAGTGTTTTCATTCAATGGTAGCGAGTTTGAAAAAAAAAGGTCAATGAATATTTATAGCATCAACTTACCTCAGATAATCTGATGAATATTATTATACCTATTGTTTACAGATATGAAAAAGAGTTGGCAGCGACTCAGTTGAGTAGCGTACGAAAAAGTGTGGTGTTCGGTCTTTATCTGGGTTGGAACTATTTTACAATATATATAATCTATGCAGGTGGTTTTCTTTGTGGTCTATTACTTATGCATCATGTAGGGCATCACAACATCTCTGTAAGTGACGTCATTGTGGTAAGTTATTTACTATTGTATTTATAATAAATCAACTATATTATGCTGCCGATTGCAAATAGATAGTGATCAGCTTTGGAGAAAATGTCACTTATGTTTGCTTCATAGTACCACTTTTACAGACACTTTCGGAAGCACGAGCTGCAGCAATTGAAACATTTCACATCATCGATGAGGTAAAAATGAATGTAGAGCCATTTTAATTCTTAAATGGATTCTCGCTAACTTCACATAATTTAGAAATCCGAAGCAAATATCAATGAAGATGACATATGGGATGCTAAGGGATCAGAGGAAGAAGATATTGATATCAACGGTGACATTAAATTTAATGAGGTGAATTTTACATATCCAGTTCGACAAGATGTACCAATTTTAAAGAACCTATCATTAGTAGCTCATGCTGGTGAAATAACTGCTTTAGTAGGCTCAAGTGGTTCTGGTAGGTTACATATAAAGAACATCTATATCAAAAATTTTCTTGTGTCGGAAAATTATCAGGAAAGAGTACATGCATATCACTCTTACTTCGATTTTATGAAGCTTCATCGGGTAGTATCATGATCAAAGATCGGTCCATTTACGATTACAATCTCAAGAAACTTCGGCAACACATCGGAATCGTCAGTCAAGAGCCTGTAAGTTGTCTTCTTCCCTGATCTCTTTCAAAGTTATAATTTGAGTAGATTTTGTTTGCAACAAGTATCTACGAGAATATTCGATATGGAAAGGAAAATGCAACAACAGCAGAAGTTGAAGAAGCAGCAAAGCAAGCTAATGCGCACAATTTTATCATGCAACTACCTAATGTTTCTAACGAACAATTATATTTCTATATTTTTCTCATTGTGTATCTTTTTTTTTATAGAAATATGAGACACTAGTTGGAGAACGTGGTATTCAATTAAGCGGTGGTGAAAAGCAGCGAGTAGCATTGGCTCGTGCTCTTATAAAACAACCTTCTATCTTGTTGTTAGATGAAGCAACAAGTGCACTTGATAATGTCAGTGAAAAAATTGTTCAAGCAGCACTCAATCGGGCAAGTCAAGGTTGAAGCGTTTTATATTCTGTTTTATATTATCCTGATATCGTGATAGGTCGTACTACTATTGTCATTGCTCATCGTTTGAAAACAATTCAAAATGCTCATAAGATTTATGTACTAGATAACGGATGTGTGATTGAGCAAGGTACACACGCTCAATTACTGGACAAAGAAGGAGGTCGATATCGAGACATGATCAAATGCCAGATGACACAAGAACCAGATGATGACAATGAAATAGAAATAAGCAGAGAAGAAATCGAAAAAGAAAGAAAATCAAGTCTGTAGCTACTCTTGATGATATAGCTCTTACGATTGATAAAAGTGTGTAATGATATAGGTGAACGTTCTTGTCTTCTTAGCGATAATGAAAATACTTCTGAAACTCAAGTACGCATTGGAATATAGTGATTTTGAAGCACTGTTTTAAGTGTCTTAATTTTTTCAGAAGACAAAAACACCAACAAGTGAAAAAGCCATCTTTTACAGATTGTTGTCTATGAACCGTTCTGAATGGATTAATATTCTTATTGGTTGTATAGCATGTATTTTTGCTGGGACGACTATGCCAGCCATTGCCATTTTACTTGGAAAGCTAGTCATGGTAATTCATTTTGTTTTATTGTAATACATTTTGTAAAACAACCGGTGTTACAAAAGTTCTTGGACAAATTTCAAACTGTTGTAATCATCCTGAAAGTGACAGAAAGTGGATTTGTATTTCTTTGTTAGATAGAGCGTGATGTCAACTCTGAAAGCACATGTCTAACAGACTTTTGCTCATATACTAGTAGCAAAATCAATTCGGTTTTTCAAAATCTCTAGAAACCATGCTCTAAATTTTTGCAATATCTGTTCGACTTCTTTAAAGAGAGCTTAACATCTTGTCTTAGATGCAAAATTGTAGAGTGATTTTTATATGTTATGTACAAAATTATATAAGTTTTTACCCCAGATACGAATCATTGCTGAATTTTATTTTTGTCGTTTGCAGTCGGTTGAAAAAAACTAATTATCGTTCTCTACTGGAAGCGTTTATATCAATTGTTTAGAGCCTTATCACGTTATATATTCTCCATTCAGAATTAATACGAAATCGAGTACAGAAGACAAAATTTTTCCTAAACTATTTGAATATTTCCAAAAAACTCGTTAAGCCCTTTGTCCTAATGAAATTAAATATCTCAATCTATAAAAATCATTTTTGCAGAAGATTTCGTAAACTGTGCCGGCACTCTTTCAAAAAATTGAATTGCCGGAGAACAAAATTCGTTCATGCGGAATTGTTTTATCTAAAAAATGTCGAACAGTTACACAATGTCAAAGTCATTTTTTGTTAACAAGTACATGTCGTTGTTGATATATGCTATCTGTTGATTGTTGAAAAAGTACACAGTCTGCGCTTGATACGATTTCCAAAAACGGATATATGTTTTGCTGTTAGTGTATGAGCATAATTCTGTGAGACATGTTCGTTCAGAGTAAATGTCACGCTCTATATAACAAAAAATGAATCAACTTTCTGTCGCTTTCAGATTAAATACAACAGTCTTACATTTGCTCAAGAACTTTTGCGATACCTGTTAATTATGATACATCCGATTCGCTTAGGCATTCAACAACTGCTCCTATTCTATTCAAATACGTCAAATGTTCATTTACGGCTTCATTACTACAATGCTAGGTATTGGGACAATATTTATCCGTGTTTTCCAAGTAAGAATAAGTAAAATGAAATTTATCTTGAATTGTCCTATGCACTTAAATAGTTCTGGAGCTTTGGTTTAGCCGGTTCGACTTTGACCTATCGTATTCGTGTTAAGGCATTTGCGTCTTTTCTCCGCCAAGAAATTGCTTATTTTGATCGAGAAGAGAATAGTTCCAGCACTATTTGCGCCCGTCTCTCATCGGATGCATTGGCAGTTCAACAAATGACTGGAATACGATTAGGCGTCATCTGTGAAATGATCACCATGACGACTTTCGCTTTGATAATTGGCGCATATTTCAATTGGCAGATAACGTTGATTGTTTTTGCACTTCTTGCCTTTAGCATTTTTTTTGCATACGTTTTCACCATTACTCAAGCACAAATGGTTAAAAAGTGTGAACTATTCTCAGCACGGGCAAGTTTGGTAAGACTGAATTCTTGATAATCAACTGCTAAATACTAATCAACTCTATCAAGGGTGGGTGCTTTACTAGCTGCATATATGACAGAGCATATATGATCAATTTTGATATCTCTTTCTTTCTAATAGCTCTTTGGCGAAGCCATTTACAATATGCGTACAGTAAAACAATTGGCAATTGAGAAAACAATGTTACAACAATTTGCCAAGCTGATGTGCGAATCATCTAGGTGATTTCTTAAGTTTCTTTGACCTTTATTTTCCGCAATAATATTTTTTAGACTTACTCAAAATTACTCAGCACTCTTAGCATTTTCATATACTTGCATTTGGGGACCAGTTCCAGCTATTATAACAGCTATTTATTGGCGTGCGCTCGTCTTAATTGAAAATGGTAAAATGACAGCAGATGGCATAATCATGTAATAAATAATGATCCTGCAACTCATAAAAACTTATTATGATACTTACGGTTGTTTTAGAGTCTTCGCTTTCAGTAATTTTGCCATGCTAGCGATTCGTAATATTGCGGGTCTGTAAGTAGCCAATATTTTCTTTTCACTTCTCAATGAGCATTGTTTAGAATTGATTATATGGGTTCGTCACTATCAGCTGCTCAAAATTTCTTTGATTTATTTGATCGTATATCAGCCATTGACAGCAGTTCAACAGAAGGTCAAAAACTAGTAAGTGCACATAAGATTAAAAGATTTTGATTAATAGTGCACTCATGATGCATATATCTGAATGTAAAGTGTGACATACTTGGTCATCTATTGTTTAAACCCTCTTACTATTCAAAAAATTACATAACCATATAGATCTTTTCTAACCTGAAACTCAGTAATATTTAACAAACATGATATATATAGACTGACGTTTGTGGTGACATCGAATTCGACCGTGTCGATTTTTTCTATCCATCGCGGCCGCAAACAATTATTTTGAAAAAGTTTTGTTTATCAATAAAATCTGGTAAGTAAAATTTGTGATTGAATACCTTTGAATTATTGATTGATTTCTTATTCAGGTCAAAATTTAGCACTTGTTGGTATGCATTTATTATTTGATTATGTCTTTCAATTAAATATATTTTATTGCTATTTAGGTGAATCTGGTTGTGGCAAGTCAACAATTATTCAGCTCTTACAAAGATTTTATGACGTATCACATGGTCAAGTGGTGAGTCATATGCTGTATTTGATGCAACTATTCTAATACTAATTTTCTAAATGCAATATAGCGTCTCGACAATGTTGATATTAGAAATATCAATATTAACTCGCTCCGCTCTTATTTTGGTCTTGTGAGCCAAGAGCCAATATTGTTCAATTTGACGATCGCAGAAAATATAGCCTATGCTCAAGAAAACATTTCCATGGAAGCTATTATTGAAGCAGCTACTGAGGCCAATATTCATCAATTTATTCAACAACTACCGATGGTAAGTTTAAAAAAGAGGCATTCAACGTTTATGTTTTTTCTGTTATATCAGGGCTACGAAACAAAAGTGGGCATGAAAGGAAATTTATTGTCAGGTGGCGAAAAGCAACGTATTGCCATTGCTCGAGCTTTTCTTCGACAACCAAAGATATTGCTCTTAGACGAAGCAACTAATGCCATAGACGTATACAATGAACAAGTACGTTTTTGTACTTTATCTTTTAATTAAAAACATTTTAATTTTCTCTAGATCGTACAAAAAGTTCTCGAAGAAGCACGAATAAAAGATGCAAATAGGACAACGCTCACAATTGTCCATCGTATCTCAACGATTCGTTCATGCGATCCTATATGTGTACTTCACGCAGGACATTTGATAGAAAGCGGTCATCACGATGATTTGATGCAACGGCAAGGGGCCTACTATGGAATTGTAACTTCAAACAGTTCTCAAAATTAAATCTTAAATGATTATTACTTTTTTAAACAAAGACATTCTTTGGAATGCTTTTGAAAACTTGTTTAGAGACCTTTTATTACTTTTCACAAAGTGACCATGCACGAATAAATGGACACTCTCCATGGTGAAAATACTCATATGAGTTATTTCTCTAGAATTTACTAGTAGATGATAGCTTGATCCAGTCAAACATAATTTTAAAAGGCATGCATGTAAATGCGCGATAGTGGGCCCGTGTCCATGCATTTGTTTTTATAACCTTGCATACGTGTGAACGCGTCACATAGTGAACTTTTTTCGCGTGTGCACGCAAAACTTTGGAATTATTACACGCGAGTTTCTGCTAGCATAAGTTTTGCAGGTTCACGTATATTCAGCAAAAAATAATATTTAAAAATGAATGATATCATGTATACGATGTGCTGCCATTTATATGGATGAAATACTAATTCTGTAGACTGCACAGGCATGTAATATATGAAAATAATACTTACATACGGATTCGAACGTGGCATATTGTCTTGACAAACGAACATTCTTACCGTTCGTCCATTGATCGATATTGATTAGTGTTGAAAGAATAATGTCTTTTATTCATGATAGGAAACACAAACTTGAACAAGTAAAAGATTCTTGTACATGCGAAGACTTAAGTGCTGTTTTCCACAAACATATGAAGAAAAAAACTAAGTCTTTCTATCAGACATACGTTGTCATAGTAGCATTTTGGGGTGGTGTAGGTGTGGGTGTGGGTGTGGGTGTGGATGTGGGTGTGGGTGTTGATGCGGGTGTGGGTGTGGGGTGTGGGTGCGGGATGAGAGTGGATGTGGGTGCGGGATGAGAGTGGATGTGGGTGTGTGGGTGTTCTCTTCATCCACACCCACATTCAAAACGAAAGTGTCAACACAAAAAGGAAGGAAAAACTGAATTATATTTAGAGATAGAGACGAAATATTTTTTTTTGTTGATTTTTACAGTGTTCAACAAGTGTCCGCATCTTAGTTCATTTACGGTAATAGAAAAAAAATCAAAAGGCTATCATTATCATAGTCATTATAATTAAAATGGACAAGAAAAATTTTAAACCAAATGCTACCGGCTCACAAGATATGATAAGTAAGCCAAATAAGTTATCAACAGCAGCAGAAGCAACGACAATGGTGAACAGAAATGCTACACTACCACAATCAATTCGTCAAGTCTTTCAAACTTTTATTTTGGTCTGGCTTGATGTCGATTTCGATGAATCCAAAGACGATTATAAAAAACCAAGACAACATCTACGTGATATGCTAGCAATAGTCACCACATTTACAGACGTTGACGAATATATGGGCTTTCTCACTGACATTCACGACGAAAAAGTATCAATGATTGTGTCGGGTACGCTAGCACAACATTTAATACCAGAAATTCAAGAATGCCCACAATTAACTTCCATTTATGTTTTATGTGACAGTCAATCGACTCATGAGAAATGGGTCAAAACAATACCTAAGGTAAAAGGTGTGTACACACAAATTGAACCGATTTGTGACGCATTACAAATCGATCGAAGCAATTGTGATCAAGATGTGATNACTGATTAGGTATTTATCACCATTTCGGGCCTTCTCCCTTCATCAGTAAATTAATCATAACTCTTCCTAAACGTTTTAGAGAATAGACTTATTATATACCATTCGATGCGCCTTGAAATTTTCTACAATTTGGTATATTTGCTTTCTCAATGCTGGATAGATCATCTTATCCGATTAGATCTTTTTTGCAAGTGACCGCGAACTTTCTGCTCAACATAATAGAAGGAAACGCACTTGATTCTGTTGGCAAAGTGAAACAAACTATCCGAACACCGATGAACGTCATGACGCTTGCAAATGTACTCAACCAAAAAAAAAGCAATATCAGAATACAAGACTGATGAAGGTGACTTCGCTCTGGTAAAATTGAATATGAATGGTGAATAAAAACGACAAAGAATATGTGTGCGAATGATATTGCTTTATTATTCAAAGAAATAGTGTACATCTATAAAAGAGATTGTACTTGACAAAGAACATATTTCACCATTACTATGTTTTTGAAATAGTACTGAAAGAATTCACAATGCTAGTCTGAAGTTTTGGATTGTCTAAACGTTTGACTGAAGTAGAACTATGTTCGACAAAACTTTTATCAGAGACACTGCTTGAAAAATGAAGAACGAAGGTAACAACTTGAGATTAATCGATCGAATGTAAATGAAGCTCTGTCAAAATACTGTTGGCAATTTTCTGAGCCTTAGTCTAAGTATTCAAAAGATCATATCTTCATAAATTTCTAGAAAATCTTTTGTGAAAATAGAAAAAGTGATGGACTGTTGAGATCCAAAGATCTTTTGGAGACCAAAACTAAATCGAAGCAAGTTGCCCATAGTGTTTCAAGCTTAAGTTCATTCTTATTCAATTGATCGAACTTGCAATCACAGTGTTCCAAACAGAATTATTTATAAGAATTCCGTCGAAATTGATTCTATTTCAGTCAAACATTCATATATCCTAGCACTTCTAACTCACACTGGATTCATTGGTTATTGTTCAAGGAAAAACCTTGGTTGAACACGACACAAAATATCATGTGGGGATATGCGTCTGTTATTTCTAACTACGTCTCCATGAACCTAGTTACATTTTTATGATATACAGTTGTTGAAGAATATTGAAATCTTAGAGCGTGGAACTTGAATCTTTCTGTCTCACAAAATGTGGCACAGTTGATTGAAGGATGCTTGTTTACGCTTAAATCAAATTCATGATCTTTCGGAGATCTTTACAATTTTAATCAGGTTTCGTAACAATCGAGAATTATTTTTGCGATGTTCATGGCTTAACATTAAATCTTTCGAAAATTTTTCATTGTCGATTTCAGTTGTATTCATGACTATTAATAAAATAAAATATGCTAATCTCAAATGCAAATATGGCATGTCTAAAACGAAGTATGTTTTCCAGGACTGAGAAAAAATTTTCCTTAAAACTTTTCTATAAGCCTTGAGAACACTATTTTTGCTTCATTTATCTTTTATACAAACCTTAACTACTGTTAGATCGAGAATCACTGAATGGCTTCTTCAGTGTTCTAGATTGTTGTATAGTTTCTGTATCAAAGTAAATTTTGAAAAAATTCATTGCCGATATTATTCACTAGTCACATTTTCAGAATGTTTGACTCGAAATATGACTAATATGTTGCTAAAGAAAGGCTAAAGAATCCTACTCTGATTCTCCTGCTTGTCGACAGTCTTTTAGCAATCTGAAAATCGCCTACCGTGCGTCATTTTCAGTTTCCTATCGAATATTATAGTTAAAAACGAGTGGTGTCACATATCCAAGATTTTGGAGAAGTGCTCACTTCTCCCACAGGAGATGCGGCATCTCCCACGGGAGACGCGGCACCCACACTGGGGAGATGCGGTGATTTGCTGTTGGAGATGTATCATCTCATTGAGAGATGTGCATCCCTCACATTGGATGCTGCATCTCCTGCTGAAAATGCAGCATCTCCCGACAGAGATGTGAGCACTTCTCCAAATTGTAGGATATGTGACACTGCTGATTTAGTATTGCAATTTTCCATAAATGTCCATTTTTCAAAGAACGTCAAGAGTTATAACAGACTTTTTTACCGTAGATAGTGTCGATGACACGCTATCTTTTCATGGTATTACGAGTACTTTATCATCTAGTATTTGTTAAATGATAACATATGCTAGTTTTAGAAGATATGTCTCTGTAGATAAGGCAAACTAGTCGAATTAGTGCAATTGACCAGCTTGAGAGTAGTCTAGTATGAAAGAGCACATCGAACTGCGTTGGATGGTGTTTTCAAAAGTTTATGGAAGTGAATTTTGGTCAGAAAAGTTTTTTTAAATAAGGTTCAGAAGTTCCAATTTGCCGCACAATTCTAACTATCGCAATAAAGAATTGGTTCTCGAATGCTCAATTTATGCACTTTAGATGAAAGTCTATCTCGAGAAACCTCTAAATCCAAAACTTCACCACGTTTGAACATACTTTCGAAAAATGACGAAAGATTTATTTTTTCAAATTGTTTCCATTATATATAGTGCCTTTGGAAAAAAATGCACTTCGAAATGCATAAATGTAATATAATGTTATGACTATTTTACTAAACTTAAGTGAATATTTTCATCTTGCACATTTTGAGAAAACTTTTTAAAAATTTTTTCCAATAAAATATCTAAATGATTCACATGTTGATCCGATAGAAATTTTGTATAAATATCAATAATCAAATTTTATTGTGCATTGACATTGTTTTCGACCTTGTTATAATACTGCTAAACATTTTATCAGATTTTTCAACAATAACATTTTTCCATATATCAATAAATTTTTATTTGACATCTATCTTGTCGAATGATACCTCATAAGTTTTTTATTAGTTATATATCATCTATTAGATATTGAAATGAATAGTAAGTGCTTCTTAGTAAAACTGTTGAATAGATACATCCAATTAGTTAGCAAATTATAGAATAACTTGGAAACAGTAAACTTCATAAAATACGACTGTCAATATTAAATGTTTCTAAAACTGCTGCAATCACAATCTGCAAATATGACAACAATCGTATTGTCAGAACGAAAATTTCAATAAATTTTCCAAAAGTAATATAATACCACATACTATTAGTTATTCGAAAGGTTGTTCATATATTTATTGGAATTCTTTTTTTTTGTTCTGATAAGACGTTAATTGTTGCAATATACAACTATTCTGAACAAATTCTTTTTATTTTTCTCAAATGTTAGATGAAAATATTTACTTAAAATTAGTAAAATGACCAAATCATTTTACTACATTTATGTATTTCGAAATATATTTCTTTTAAGATAATAGCTCTGGTCTTCTTCTACAAAGTTAGATATTTCATTCAATTATATATTTATATATGTTTTTGTCATAGATATGATCGATATACTGAGAGAGAAAGATTGGCAGTGTTCGACTAACCTTCTTTTTATACACTCTAAAATCTGATCATTAAAAAATGAACAAATGTTCAAAAACATAAAAATAGAAAATAATGAATCTTGTTAACAGACAAAAAAAATAGTCGAAAGTTTAAAAAAAGACTGTTTTGTGCTATACTTTGAATTATTTTTTACTAAGAATTGCAAAAGATTGATATTCAATATTTCCGTTAGAAAAAGTCCTACAGTAAGAAATTTAGAACTTCGATAAAATATTGCAATTTCTATTCTCATTTCCGGCAATTTTTTTATAGTATATAGTTATTTTTTCTGTTTACATCGCTATTCGAAATGAAAGTTGTAATAAAAGAAACGCATCATTTTAATTAAAATTGATTTCTTTGTTCAAAAAGTTCATCAATGTTTTTGATTGTGGAAAAATCTGCATCGTTGCATAAATTAACGAAGAATATTCAAGAAGACACGACTAAAAAAGATTTATTCTCTATCGAATAAATATCTCATTAAGACACGTCACGCAGGATAAACAATAAGCAACAATGAATATTACAAATGCATCGTGTCATATGTAATATCTTCCAATTAACAACGACAAGCCATCGAAGAAATTTATGCATGCATAAAAATTATTATTGAGTCTATCAAGCAGCTGTTAAAGCAATTTTCTAATCGTTAAAGATTTTTAGAATTAATATTCTACAATTAAGTTTCATCGAACTATTTTTGCAGTTATTTCATAATGAAAATGACATATTTAATAATCATTTCATAGAATTTTAAAAAAATTAATATGATAAAAATTTATCTTACAACAAAAATGTAGATATTATTTTAATTAATATAATAATTGTTTTATTAGCTTGGACAAGTTTGATATTAAGAAGTACAATTAAACAAGATGGAGAGCATGAAAATCCTATAACTATAATGATATGATTATTATCAAGTAGCGTCCCCTTTCTTCCTATTTATAATACAAGCAATTATAATGTTAGTTACTCAACGCAACGATTCTTCCAATAGTATTATCAATTCAATGCATGTCAAAATGCGTAGAGGCAAAATGATACATGAAGATTTGTTATGAATAAAGACCAATAGCAAGGAAGAGCTGATTAATCAACAAACATAAAAACAAACACTGATCTATCAGTGTCATCATGGGATCATATTAATATAAATATATTCTACCATAGTAGTTATTATTGTCGCCAAATATATTATTCTTCACATTTATATCTTATAACGTTAAAGAAAAGAATTCATACGAGCTGGATGATGTCGTTGTTTCCCTTTTTTTCTTCAGATTATATCAAACTATAATTCAAAAGTCATCGACAGAGCACTCCATATTTGTTATCAAAATGAACGACGAAAGTATGCGCAATGAATTAACATCTATTCAAACGCAGATGAATCAAACAACGAATGAAGTAAATAGTTTAGTTTTCACTCTTTCTATAATTGATTGCTAGATATTGTAAGAAGAGTAGTTTAAGTACTAACGATAATAGCGAAGAGGAAAAAAAAAAGAAAACATCTGCCGAAGGCGTTACGTTTTCTTTTCTGATTGTTAGAATAGAAATAGAATCAGAAACCGTAATTTAGAATTCTTATTTTTTTTTGTCGACGCCGATGTATATTTACTCGATTATATGAGAAAGTGCTGCTGCTGACCGTTCTCTCGATCTCATTCATTCTTTTTTTTTTGTTTTTTCTATTCAAGAGTTCCTTTTGGATGCATGTGTATACATTTGGCACTTGTCATTATTCTTGTTTTTTTTTGTCTCGTGTCTATTCTCACCAAAAAAAATTTGATCAAAATAATAATTAGAATGGAAATCTTTTGTATTTTCTCTTGTTTCCATAAAGAGAAAAGGAAAAAAACAGAACCAATTTAGTAATTTGTTTGCTAATGATGTAGCAATCTTATGCTCATTCCGGTCTATTCAAACAATCAATAATTCAAGAATCAAAAACATAAGGATCAAAAACAAAAACAAAGAAAGAAACATTAAAATTCAAGTTAATTTCTTCTTTAGAAATAAGAAATAGTTTGCAATGATTTCATCGTTGTTTTGTAAATGCATCTCATTATAATCAATACGACGAGTAATGATGGTTTTCGGAAATGGAAAACTCGTTTTTGTTTCTTTTTTCTTTCTATAGTACGCCTATAAAAAAAACTTAGTCGTACTTCTCATTGCTTCTATTTCTTTAGTTCTAACATCAATCGACAACGAATAAACGAGTGAAGTAGTGCGTTTAACTATTCTCTCTTTCTTTCATAGAATATTCATTGCAACACTAAAAAGGTTTCTTTTTTTCTTCCTTATTCTTGATGATACTTTAATTTCTATTCTTTCCAAAATGTAAAATTAAAAAAAAAAAAGAAGAATTTCTTTCCTTCATCCTAAATATGGTACTATCGTTCAAATCAAATACAAATAATTCTAATAATGATGAAACACCGAGAGAACTTACAGAAGAAGAACAAATTGTATTGGCTATTGATCAGGGTGTTCATGAGGTAAATTAATTATAAAACTATTCAAATATAGTTTTTTAAGTTTAAGTTTATGAATGAACAAAAAAAAAAAGGATACAACAAAATGAACTTATCAATACATATCTATTTTTATTTATTTAGTCACTTGAATCTACTAGGCGAATGATTACTCTTTGCGAAGACGTGAGTAATACTTATGTTCAATTAACTAATGGTATTTATTCATTTTATATAGAGTAAAGAAGCCGGAATTCGAACTCTGGTTATGCTTGATGAACAGGGAGGTAAGTCATCAAAATAATCAATCTTTTAGAGTTTCATAGTACTAACTGGAAAGGCTTGATATTTTGTTGGTTTTCTTTTGTGTGAAGAAGTTGAAAAATGGGAATCATCAAATAGAATAAAATTATTTCTTTTTAGTATTTTCAAGGACAATTTCGATACAATGAAAGACTAAAAAAAAAAAATTTTTCAATAAACATTTTGTGTCAAGTGCTTCTTTTATATGTTGAAAAGCTTTTTTAAGATCCATCCAAAACATAACATCTTTTCTTTAATTATATGTAAAGCTGTAGTCGATCATTTTCATACAGTATGAAAGAAAAATTTATTTTGAAATACTCTAAATATTCAATTTAATAACGATAATATTGATCTTTTTATTATTAAATTTGCAATGATAATTCATAGTTCTCTTTTGAAAATCTCACTTTTCATTAATATCAAGAATGATTTTCGTTTATTTTAAAATACATGAAAAAGTCATGGCTGTTTGTTTTTTTTTAATTTCCTTAGAACAACTTGATGCAATTGATTCTGGCATGGATCGTATAAATGCTGAAATGCGTGATGCAGAAAAAAATCTTGAAGGTCTTGAAAAATGTTGTGGTTTATGTGTACTTCCATGGAAAAGGTAATATTTAATTTCTCTAATTCAATGATTTCTTTTTTCTTATTTGTATATATCTATATTAGATCAAAAAATGTTGAAAAAAGTGCTGCTTATAGTAAAACATTTAAAGGTAATGACGATGGTAAAGTAAATGCATCAGGTCCACGACAAATTATTGGACAAAATGGTGTTGGACCTGGTTCTGGTTATATTCAAAAGTAATTTTAAAATATAAAACTTTAAAAAAAATTTTTTAACTTTGAATATTTCTTTTTTTTTTTTATTAAGAATTACAAATGATGCAAGAGAAGTTGAAATGGAAGACAATCTTCAACAAGTTAGTACAATGATTGGTAATCTAAGAAACATGGCTTGTGATATGGGTAATGAAATAGAAAATCAAAATGTTCAAATTGACCATATCAAAAGCAAAGTAAGATTGAAAAAATTTATATCATTTTTTTAAAATTTATTTAATGTCATTCTTTTTCTATAGACTGATATTAGTCACGATCGTATTGAAATAGCTAATAAACGAGCAAAAACATTGTTAAAAACTTAAGTTTTCTTGTTTTTTTCTCCTTTATTTTTAATCTCACGACAACGGATCTGCAAGTTCTTTCTTTCTGCCTAATATTTGTGCGAAAATAAAAAACAAATCAAATGTTTTCATTCTATTTCTTTTTCTGCCTTTGCTTGTTGTTTTGTCAGGTTACTTCATATTATATGAATGTGCATGCGTCTTTGTGTGTTGCCTTATTTGCACAATCTTCTAATATGTCTGAGCACGTTTTAAATTTATTTATTTTTGTTAATAATAAGATCTGTTTTATTGAATAGAAGTAAGATATGCATCATATTTTCTCATTTCTTTTGGAAATTGGTTTCCGTGTTGTCTGTGTTAGAGTTTCTTCACTGATGCAATATCATCTTCTTGCTTTTTTTTCTTGATTTATTAATTTTTTGTTATATATCTGTATAATTATATTTATTTATTTTATCATGACAATTAAAATGAATTTAGCAACTAATTTAATAGAGGGTTTTCATTTTATTTAAGAGAATTTGCTAAGATCAGACATGGAACCGACGCCGACGCCGGCATATCAATCATTATCCGTGTGCTATATTTATATTTTTGCTTTTATTACCTCATAGAGAATGTGTAATGAAACTTTGTTAAAAGATGACTCTACGTCAAATATCGCTATTCATAGATGTAATAATACGACAACTTGTTAGTTAAATATCTGTATGGATTTCAGACGCATACTGATATTGATAATGAAAAACGCAGAATAAGACTTGAACTATGAGAAAAAAGTGATCCCAACTGGAACTGAATATCACAGCTAAATATTTTATGATTTTAAGTGAATTATCTTATAAATCATATCAATCAGATCAAATCCAAAAGGGATGCCCTAAAAAGGTCTAGTTGTGAACTAAATAAATGAAAAACAAATATTGAAGAAGCTTTTCAGCTTGATACGAATAAATCCTGGAATAGTTTTCTCTAGATCGGGAACCAAAACATTTAATCCCGCACATCTCTAGTAGTGATAAACTCTTCTATGATTATCAAGGATGAAGAAGATCGCTATGAGTAACGATATATCCTGATTTCCTTTTTTTTTTTTCTTGTTCACTGAGGCAATACATTGCAAGGCCTGAATACATCAAGCTAAGAAAAGATAAGTTCTAATACTATGGAATAAATTTTAAAATTTTGACATTCTACGATGGAAACGAGATTCATTAGAGATACATGAATAGTGATTGACACAAGAGAAAGTTTATCTTTTGGTGCCTGGTGATAGATTTGATTAGGTTAGTATTCAATCGAGTTTTTACGAGATAATCTTGCTAAAGAATAAATTACTTTTGAAGTAAGTGTTACTTCATGAGATAAACCTTATTGAGATTACAGAAAAGACTGAAAGGATTTAAGGCTATGAGTCTTTTTTTCATGACAAAGCAAATTGATCGTATAGAAATCTTCCATCTTGTTATTTCAAAGTTCTCTAGTTGTTAAACGTGTTAGCCACAATTACAAAACAGTTAGACTTAAAAGTGCCAAATTAGAATTAGTATGAAAATGATGATAATACCTTAAGCATTAAAATTGTAATTAATCTTATTATTTTGGTATTATTTGCATTAGAATTAATTAAGACCAAGCTTTAAATACTAAATGAATACTATTTTTAACTCTAATATATACACAGCATACAACTATACCTCTGAGACTTCATGTTCGAAAGTTTCTAATAATAGTACAACAAATTTTTGATCGGAAATCCTATTCCAAAAAACAGAATAAAATTGTTCGAATTTGCATACTTGTGAGCTTATAGTCTTCGAGATCTAGTCGTCGGTAATGTATGTATTCGAATTAAAAATAACGTTAGTTTAATGTTAACAGCTTGGCAAAAATTGATTCTAATGCAAAATATATCGAAACATTAAGATTAATTTTAATACTAATAAATATTAATACTAATTCTATTACGGCATTCTTAGTCAGACTCGAAGAGTACCATATAAAATTAGAATTCGTCCACCTCTACATCCTTCTACATAATGCTAATGTCTAGTTTCGTATATTGATGACATTAGCATCACCGTGAATATTTATTTTTNAAGTATGCAAATTCGAACAATTTTATTCTGTTTTTGGGAATAGGATTTCCGATCAAAAATTTGTTGTACTATTATTAGAAACTTTCGAACATGAAGTCTCAGAGGTATAGTTGTATGCTGTGTATATATTAGAGTTAAAAATAGTATTCATTTAGTATTTAAAGCTTGGTCTTAATTAATTCTAATGCAAAATATATCGAAACATTAAGATTAATTTTAATACTAATAAATGCTAATGCTAATTCTATTACGGCATTCTTAGTCAGACTCGAAGAGTACCATATAAAATTAGAATTCGTCCACCTCTGCATCCTTCTACATAATGCTAATGTCTAGTTTAATATATTGATGACATTAGCATCACCGTGAATATTTATTTTTAGCAAAAAAAACAATTTCTCTTTATTCTACATACAAAAAATTTCGTAACTATTTATAATCAATTGTTAATGAATGATATTTGTCTATAAAGTAATATAATCATCGTAATAATAATTAATATCATTAAAAAATAACGAGATAATAAAAAGAAAAATATTTTTTCTAAAGCAAAATAAAATTCAATTAAATGATTAATTATATCAACTAATGTTAAAATAAAATATATATGATATTATATTCATATCGTTTCGTATTGATACTTGATGTCTTCAATATTATCATTGAGTTAATGAAGGATTAAGATGTAAATTAAGACAATTATAAATATTTCAAAATACTCAAATCAAACATCATAACAATTGCATTTCTCATATCTATTGTTGCATTCCATAGAAAAATGACTTCGTGTTTTTTTAATATACGAATAAAGATTAACTTTAAATTACGTATCTCAAGTAACACAAATATTTCAATTTCTGATTGTATTAGATAAACGTCTTGACCGAACAATGTTTTGAGTTATGCAGATATCATTATCTATTGTGTTAATCGTACACATTTTTTTACGTCTTTATAAATATCTTATCTTTTTATTTTTGTTTTTGTTTTTTCGTTAATTGTTGACAACGTTTTTTTTTTTATTCTCTATTAAGATTTGTTACTAAATTAAAAATAAATAGGAATAATTAATAAACACCAACAAATACAATATACTTTATCAGGTGTGTACTTTGCTGCTAAGAAAAAAAATGCCAATAATAAATAATCAGAAATATAACGATCTGCAAATTAATTTTAATAATTCTTGACGCAAGGGAAAATGTTATTCATGCAAAATTTTATTAGTTGTTGCTATTTTTTCGTTTGAAAATACTATAGACAAATAGCTCTCAGGCTGAATAAAATTTATGTAATTATTGTATATAAGTATTCTCCTTTGAAGTAAACATTTCATTTATATGATAAAATAAAATAATAATTTTGAGCAATTATATTGATTTGTTGTGAATGTAATAGGCTTATTCAGAATACATGAATATGTGTTAGATGAAAAAAACAGCTGGAAATATATTATTTATATTAATTAGTTCTTATATAGTCATATTTAGTATACATATAGATATTTTACTATTGGTGTTATTTTCGGCTGACATGAATAATGATTAAATCCATAATCAAATTGTCAGATCTTGACTGCCTAATTTAAAAAAATTCTTTTGTTTTTTTCCAACATATTATTGACTTTTTTGTACACCGGATCCCGAGAAAACGTACAATTCCCCTCCAAAATTCAGTTAGCTTTAACAAAAAACTTCTGATTGACTTTCCTCCTGTAAATTATTGATGTTGATTCATATTTTTATACTTATTTAATTAGTTTTTCTAACAATAATATGTTTTATTCATTGAAATATATTTTAGTTCAAGTTCTCACTCCAATCAAAAAAGTCATTTTTGATAAGAATGATCTCAAGAATATTTAAAGATCTCCATCTCCAAAAATCCTGTTTTGAAAAATATAGAAAGTCTTTTTCCTTTTTTTTCTGTTTAAGTATGTAAATTGCGCATCTCAGAATTTTTGAAGTAGCTTAATTGTAGCCAATTGCTTTGTTCGTTTTTTTGTAAGAGCATGTCAAGATGCAGGATATGACAGATTCCTTTTTTCGAATTAAACTTCATTATTATTACAATTATAATACCATTTTATTAAGAGTTCTTTTTTAGACATTACACTTTTGAATCCTTGTCTCGTCGTAAAAAGTAAGAATTTAAGAAAAGAACTCTATCATGTTCTGCATCTAGACATGCTCTTTCCAACAAAAAAAAATAAAACCTTTAGAATGGAGGCCTACCAAGACTTTGTGTCGTCAAATGAGCTATTATTGACTCTTGTTTGCTGAATATCTCTCTCAATTATTATGATATATGGCAGAAAATTTTATTATAGCCTCTCGAGTATGTATAGTCCCAACATATCGAACGAATTTCATGCGATTTGAATATTCCTAGTTCAAGATCGATTTTTGACGGGAGAAGGGCGGATTAAGTAGAATTTGAATATACTAAATTGATCTGTTTAAAAAAAAATTCAATATTGAAATCCTTTACTAATTTGAAAAAAATCTTCATATTTATAAACAATAGAATCTAATGTTATATTTCGATTGATAATAGAAAATATATATGACCTGACATAGAATTGTTAATCTTTTTGACATATAGACATATTATTAAGTAGTAGTAATTAACATCTATGTATAGTAGCGTTCAATCTGGGTTTCTCACGTGTCGGATTAGAACAGAAGTTTTCGTTAAAACCTTCATTAGTCTTTAAATAGATATTAGACTCGAATTCTTGTTTGTGAATTGTTTTGAAACGATGGAATTTCAAATAATACAATTGTCGATAGAGAAATTAAAGTAAGATATGAATAATTTCCTATAGGAACAGCAGCTATTATGCGAAATTATTCATAAGTATTTTTAGTCCGAATGTAGTATCTTCATTGATGATTGTAATAATTGAAATACCATTGTTTCAACATAGTTCATTAACAAGAATTCGAACTTAATATTGAACGCACTCATTTTCAGATCTGAGATTGGACTTAATCTCAGTTTGAACACTAACACATATATACCTTCCGAGTCAATCGATGATTTGATGTATTCTAAAAACAATCGAAATTGAAATGAATTCATGGAAAACTAGTTCGAGCTCTGTTCTTTCATAAAACACATTAGTTTTTGATTATTTCCGTCAATTTTTGATTGACAAATATGTTGTTCTTTTCTTCCAGAAAAAGCAGCAAATATTTTTTCGCTTTTTTTTTTTGATTGTGGGACCTAAAGTTTTTTGTAAACCTTCATTTTATATATTTACTTAATGCTTTATTTGAGAGAATATGTCAAGATACAGAACATGATATGTTACCTTTTTTGAATTAAACATTATTGCTAATCTAGAATAAAAGAATACTTTGATCATTAGAGTGCCACTTTTTGAGAATTTTTTTAGTTAATGAACTTTTCTCATCTTAAAAAGTAAGAAATTATAAACAAGAACTTTATCATGTTCTGAATCCTAACAGACTCTTTCAAACAAACAAAAAAGGAATATTCAAGTATATAGAATGAACGCCCACAGAGAATTTTAGATTGCAAAATGATCTAATCTTTATCCTTGTTTGTTGAATATCTCCAGAAAACATCACGGTATAGGACTGAAAATTTTATCATAACCTTTACCAGAGTTAGAAGCAATTGAATTTTTTCCTTATCGGTACCGAGTTGATATATTGTTGTAAGTTATTCTTCTTTGTTCTGATCCTAAAACAGTCAGATCAACTCCTGAATTAGTCATATCTTCCTTATAATCAATACAGTAATGGTATAAAATCATTTTTCCACGACTGTAGTACTTTTTACTTTTTATTTTCATATGTTTCTCGTTCTTAGTATCTATTAATGAATAGAAAACTTCATAGGACTACAAATTCTATATTAATTTTGTAGTTTAATTAACTGATCTTCAGATATCAATGCGATAAATAGTTGGAAATACAAAAATCTATGAAAAATTATAATGTTAAGCAATCATTTGATTTTGTTTTAATAACATGGCGTTATATCAAAGTAAGCTGAGAAAATGTAATAGAGATTCTATGAAAAATTTTGATCTAATAGAATAGTCTGATACATATTCCCTTACCGATCTTATTTTCCATATTAGTAAAAAGCTTTTAATTTTCGAAAACAAAAAACATGCAGAAATCAAACGAAATCCTCTAACGGGTCATGCTGAACTTCATCGGTCGTATACGGTTATCGATTCCAACGCTGATCTTTACACTACAGTTACAAAATGTTCTAAAAAAATTCATGCGATTTGAATGTGCCTGATCTAAGATTGATTTTTGACGGGGAGATATTTAAATGATGTCGTTAAGTAAAAACATTCCCATCTAAATGAAGAAAAATGATAATATACCTATCATTATCATTTATCGAAGTGTAAATAGTACAATTCAAATTGTTTTATTTTATTTTAAATCAATACTTGCAAAAGAAAAATAAGATGAAAATAAATCTTGTGCTGAAATAAAAAATATCAGACAAAAAATCATTTGAAAAACGTACGATTTGTGCAAGATTATATTATCTGTATGATGTTTTCAAAAGATTTTGTAAGAATTGTATGCTAAGATTTTTCAAGATCATGAATTCTTAAATGTTTTCTTCTATTTCTTAAAAGATAAGATATAAATCATGATAGACGTGATCGTTCGATTGTTTGACTTAGATATCCTTCAAAATAAATATTGCTTGTTAGTGTCCTGTGACCCTCATTATATATGACATAAGATTTCTTTCTTTTTTTTGTTATATGTTAAACACTTCAAAAATGAAAAAAATAGATCCTTCAACAGTATGTCATACTTAATATCCCATGTATTAGTGCTAGAACACGTAGAGAATATTGGTCGAAAAGTGACCAAAAAGTCACGTACTTGCTAGGGTCAAAAAGATACTGTAAATCAATTCAAATGAAAAGAAAAAAGAACTATTTTAATTTGATTTTATTAATGTGTTAATGAGCACCAAAGTTCATTTGTATGGCGTCATCTGTGTACCAAGTGTTTTTAGCATTATATGTTCATAAATTAAACTTTTGAAATTTTAACAATAATGTCAAATCATATTTACCGATTTTAATTGAATAAAAAATAACAAAGAAAAGTGTGAATGCAATCCTTATGGGATTAAGATATAAAACATGATGTAGCTGTTGTTGATAAGATTATGTTCTATCTATTTTGGGATACATTGTTTCAGTATCCTTTTACTTAATCCTCCAAAGATGCGATAAAGAATTAGTTCATATATTATAATGAGATACTATTGACATACGGCTTGCAATCTTATATCAACGTCTGTAAAGGTTTGTTGAGACGGTGGATCCAAATTTTCATGCATATACTTCAACATTCTTTGTAATTTGTGTTTCACGAAAGAATATTTACTATGATAATTTAACTTGAAATAAACATTGAATATCATTTTTATCAATATTCGATCGACGATCGATACAATATGGAATAAATATTAATTTACGACTTGTATAATAAAAAGCTGGCGAGTTACTAAAAGAAATTTCTAAAATTAATATTTACTTTCAAAATTCAGACAAATCTATAATGTTCAATTTCTATAAATTAACAATCAAGATTATAGTTAAACATGAACAAATATAATTGAATAGGAGAGTTTTTCTTATCTATCTAATATATATATATATATATAATATTTAATTAAAGTGGATATTGTTCTGTTTCATTGTTTTGAAATAAAAACAAAAATAATTTTTATTAAAATCTAAGACGAACAACACGTTTAAATTTATTTTGTTTGTGAGCAACACTTTTTTTTTCCAAAAATCAACATAGAACGTAAAATAGTACTAATGCACACACGTATAAATGTATATATACATATATATATATATATATACGTATGTTTTCGATTGTGAATATTGAAATGTTCACTAGGATGTTTGTAAAATAGATTGCATTAATGGAGCAAACTTTTTATTCTGAACATCTTTTTTAGTTATTGTTTCTTTTGTTTCTCGTGCCAATGAATGGGATTTCATACAACAAAATATAAGACGAGAAAAAATGTATGGTGTTTGATCACAACCAAAACGTACATTTAAATAATTCCACAGAAGATCAACGTAAACATTTTGAGCATAGAATACTTTTTCTGATTCGACTAATATTGGTTCGATATAATCAGCTCCTTTAGAAAAAATAATAATTAATATTAATAGTTTCATTATTAAATGATCATGAGAACATAGTTTTTGTAGTTCATCAATGAAATCTATTGTTTTATAATAAATAGCATCGGAATAATTGCGTATTTCACTGGCATGATAACAAAAATCATTTGGAGTATTTGGTTCATGAAAAATACCAGTAGTCATATCCGTACATATTGTAAAATGTAAAACTAATATTGCTATTAAATTGTGTTTAACAAGTGTAAGTCGATCATCTTCATGCAATGACTGAAAATGTATTGATGAAAAAGCATCGAAAACAAAAAAGAAAAGTAAAAAGTAAAAACCTACATTAAATTCTGGTGTTAGTTTAAAAAGTGTTATCATTCTTAAAGCACTTATATGAGCTGGTTCATTAAGAACATCAACAAAATCATTAAGATTTCTTAAACATGGATTATCATAACCTTTTATAACCGAAATATTTAATCGAACAGCTTGAGTATAATGTTCTTCAATTTTAGTTAATAATATACGATCACTATCATTTAAAAAATATTTATATTCATTTGAATCTTCATCAAATATTTCTTCGGAAGTTTGAAAAGAAAATTGTGAATGTCTATCATCAGGTATAATTAATGGTGAATATGATGATTGAGATAATATAGATAAACTTTGTGATAGAGCACGTAAACGACGATTATCTTCTATTTTTTGTTTTTTTGTACGTTTTTCTTCTTCGGACATAATCCATTCTTTACGTAAGCCTTTATCAAAACATTTTTTTAGACGACAATATTTGCACCTCTAAAAGAATAAAAAAAAAAAAAAAAAAAAAAGTCAAAATTATATTTAGAAAAAACAAAAAATCAAATCAAACTTTATGTACGAACTTTTCGGGTTTCTAACGTAATAATACAATCGTTCGTACCCGCACGGCATTTTAATCGATTCTAATTAATATAAAAAAAAAATTAATCCATATGATAATATGTACAAATTAGAGAAATGATGTTGAAATTTACCGCATTATTCAATGCATTTCGTCGAAAAAATGCTTTACAGCTTTCACATGTTATTTGGTCGAAGTTATAACCTTATTACATTAAAAATATAAGTACATCAAAGAATAAAAAGTGCATTAGGGATAAATAAATCACAGTTCTAAGTATAACATTGGTTCTTACCCATTGCGGGCGCATGACATACAACACAAATAAGGTCATGTCGATCACGTTTACGAAAACTTGCATTCGAATATGACCGTTTTCGATGTTGTTGCCGCATAGCTGTTGTATTTATTGTTGGTACTCTATGATCGGTTTGCATTATAGCTATGTAGAATGTTATTCTAATAAATTTTTTAATTTTAACTAAATTAAAGCAAAAAAAAGTTTAAATGAATAGGTGAATAGAAGAAACGTAAATTCACATGTACTCCAATATAACCAGCAAGGCTCTGTGAGTTTGCATGTGATTGTCATGCGGAGAAAAGAAAAAGGAAAGAAAGAGAATGGTAATAGAGTACAAGATCTAGAAGAGCTGCTAGAAAAGAAAAACGAGAGGAGAAGAAGAAAGAATAAAAAGAGAAAATGATAGAATGGAGAGGCGGTGACGATTCATGTTGACGATGTATTTTTTTACCAAAAAAATGCATTTTCTTCATGTTTATAAGTAATGTTGTTTGACATAGTGTAGCTAACGGTAGAAGTTTAAGAAGTTAAACAATAAACAAATATTTTGTCATATACCTTAAGTACCATACAGACATAGAGATTATAACTTTAAGATAAGCTATCAATCAGAGTAGATAGACCCATTCTTTTCAAGTATATGAACTTTATGAAAGTTATTTTTTGTTACTAGAATTTAAAAACTTAAATAGAAAAGTCAATTGATATCTAGTTCTAAGATAACGATTCATTCGGAATAGATAAATCTTAAAAATTCTATCCTTTTATATTCCGGAAAGGATCATGTTCTTGATTGCTATCTTCATCAGTATTATCTTACTAAGGTTTGACTTTCATATCCTTTCTTATTCATCAATAATTACAAAACTAGATATCTATGTAGAACACATGCATATATAATTTATACGGTAATACTATAAAAAAAAATACTAGATACCGATATCTATATGACTATTATGAGAAAAGGTTTTTTATTTTTCATAATCCTTTAAAAATGTCGAGTTGAAGAAATAATTTTTACTTTCTTCGAATACTATTTATTCATATTTATCATTTTAAATCTATATCTCTATGAAGAGTCAAGAAAAAAAAATAACCTTATTAATAATGTTGTTTTTTCTGATCATTTAATCAAAAGAATTCTTTTCTTACTGCAAATAAGTTAAAATAACAAAATATATACCATCGGGCATTTCCATTAAAAAGGTCAACTTTCTTTCTCAGACAAAAATTTCTCATATTATTATCTAAGTACCTAAATTCTATCAATCGTTAAATACAATAAAAGCTTTTAACATGATTATGATTAATATTCTAGAACTGAAACAATCTATACTCTATTGACTATGACATTTCATCATGGGACTGAAATTAACATTGTTTTCCTATCTCTAAGAAGATATCGCATTTATCAGAACTCAACAACTCAATTTAAGTATAGTTGAACTCTCATAGAATAAATCAAAACATTAGAAAAATGATTATTAATTAGTTTCAACTCTATAGTTTAACTGTCTTCGTTCATTTTCTAATAGAAACATGAAAAGATTCGTATGATTTGATTGTTTTCTAATTTGAGAAAAAAAAATAATTCATGTCAATAATCTATACAAATAGAAAAACATTAACAGAAAAATACATGTTGACATCTGGAAACAAAACTATCTTTCTTCTAGACGATTAATGTAACTGATTTCATAAGTGGTACAAGGTAATCTGCAATAAACTCATTTTTAATATAATTCAATCGAATATGATATGCTTGTAAATGTGTTTCTATTGAAGATGTAACAAGTTTTAACCAAATATGAATTGTTCTTGTAAAACCATATTTTATTTCACAATATTTCCATAATAAGTCAATGAAAATATTTTGTACATGATATATAGATAATATATCTTGTACTATTGGTTCAGCTTCATCTATATATGTAAAAATTGATGAACCTTTTGAAAATAACATAATTATTAATAATATTTGTATTATAAGACGATCATTTTGTGATGCATTTAATAATCGAACAATAGAACGTGTTATTTGCACATATTGATGTAAACTAAAACATTGAATAAAATCTCGACCAGAAAATACACAATCATCTGTATTATGTTCATGATAACAATCAGTTAATGGATCATAGTTTAATGCTAAACGTATAAATACTAATGTAAATGTATTATATTTAATTAATATCATTTTATCATTTTCATTTAAAGATGAAAATTCTGGTATAAGTTTAAAATAACTAATAAGACGTGATGCCTGTATATTTGCTGGAAAATTTAACATATCCCATGTAGCCTCTATTCGTGCTGTATGTGGATATGATGGTATTGATGGTGGTAATGATGTTAAACGAACAGAATCTATATATGCTTGTTGAATTTGTTGGGTTTGATTTAAATCTTTTGATGATAATAATATTGACAATAACAAAGGAGAAAGTTTTACATCGTCATTTTCCAACTGTTCATTTTTCAATGGAATATATGATGCCTATGAAAACAAAAACTAAAACAAAATTCTACTAATTTATTATTATACCTCATCTGATTCGAATGAATTTGACATAAGTGTTTGACGAAGACGACGATTTTCTTCAATTTTCTCCTTTTTTTTAATACGTTCGTCATCTGTTAATATCCAATCTGCTCGCATACCTGAAATTCAATACAATATATATATATATATTCTTATTCTAATAAGATGAAAAAAAAAGAACCTTTTTCAAAACATTTTGTTAATCGACATGCTTTGCATCTTTTCCGTGTTGACACTGTTATAACACATTGACCATCATTAGCTCGACATACAAGTTTTTCCTATAGAATAAAACATAAAATCATTTCATATAGTCAATGAAAATATTATTTATATGTGTATATACATCAGATCTTAAAGCATTTCGTCGAAAAAATGCTTTACATGATTCACATGAAATAACATCGAAATTATAACCATGTGCTGATCCGTCACAAATGCTACATATTAACCCGTCAGATTTTTTCTGTATATAATTAGTATGATGTTCTGGTTGTTGACTGTTATATATAGAAAATAATTCATCTCTTATATTGTTTTTGTTAATCTTAAGGTTATATTGACGATGTGAAAGTCGTTTACGATGACGTATCTTATTTTGATTCATAGTTAATTTATAAAGTGATAATTTTTAGAAAAGCATTAGTAGGAAAATGATTTTGTTAACTTTAAATACACAGAGACAAGAAAAAAAAAGAAGAATATGAAGCAAGAAAGAGAGGAAGAGCAAAAACACTAACTAAACAATATCCAACTAGCGAAAGTCTATAATGTAGAATGGAGAAAAAATCCAAATAGTAGAAGACAAAAAGAAAAGAAAAAAAGAAAAAAACGAGAAAAGAGTAATGAGTTGATGATATTATTTTGACAGGTACGACTATAAAAAATAATGTAAATAATGCACTATAATATCTCTATACCAGAACAGAAAAAAAAAAAAAGAAAAATATTAACCAACGAATAGACACACTTTTTTCTTAAAAATGTTTTCAGAATATTTATTTAAATATCTTTCTAAAATTTAGTAACAATAACAAAAACAAAAATGACACAATAGTTCATGAAATAACAATTTCTTGTGGTTTTTAAAAGGCTTCACACAAATATAAACTAATTTATTATTGCCACAAAATTACTAATAAAATGAGAAAAAAAAAAGGGAATAAGCAGTAAAACAGAACGAAAAGAATGTTATTATTGATCCTTTGCTTATGCCTCCTTCTACGGTTTCTTGTACTCCGTTGGATGGCAAACGATGAATACGAGAAAAGTAAAGAAAATGTAAAAATAATAAACCTCTACTAATATAAGGAAAGAAAAAAAAAGAGAGTGCGCTAGTTAACCAATGGCTGCTATTCTTTTTTTTTTGTGTGTAATATTTATTATTATGCGCTGAGAATCTTTAAAAGAATATTCTTAGATTAAATAAAAACGATGAATAGCATTTTTATTGATAATAATAATAAAACAAAATAATTTGTTTATAATAGCGAATCAGCGAGAAGATCGACTTATTCGAAAATCAATGAATAATTGAACAAATTTTTAATTTATATTAGAATTTGCAGATAATTTCAAGTATTTACATAAGATATACGAATATATAATGAAAAAAAAACATTAAGTAGCATGAACAAGATTTTGAGAACTCAAATGATTAATAAGTTTTTTGAGATTCGTATAAATACCAAACATGAAGTTTTATATATAGTTTTTTTAATTTTTATGAATATTATTTTTTTTGTCATAACTGAATGTCAATGGTATCAATGATCGTAAAGAAGCCAGATTACCATCTGATATGAATATAAAATAGGTGGTTTGATTCCCAGAAAAAATACGAATAGATGTCGCTGTATTAGTGGATTAACAACAAACTCATCTGAAAATGATTTTGGACTTTTATTTCTAGAAGAAAACAAATCAGAAAAAAGGATTGTTGATTTCATATAAATCTTCATACTGTTACGTTATTTATGTGTCTCTAGCAGTACAAAAAAGGACAATGTATGATTTTGCTTTGTTCGCAGACGCAATCAGTTTTTATCATGCACTGGTTTCTCCATTCTTTGGCACGACAAAAACCAATTGAAACTATTGTCTTAATAAAACAATATATATATTATATATATATATATATATTTGTTGTTGCTTTATCATGCAGAAATCCGATTCATTTGTTTCATTGAATATTTACACATAGAAACAAGCAATCATATCATTTGTTCGCTATCGTTTTTATTCCAAATAAAAATACAATGTCAACTAGATGGACTCGCATCTGGTATTTGTAATACACTTTGCATTAATGGAGATAATTGTGAAGCATTAATATTCGAATGTACCAAATCTTTCAACTTTGACGATAATCTTTGTATAGCAGATAATGAATTAATAAGATTTGTAAATAAATGTGTCGTTCTATTAAAACCATATTGATGCAAACAATATTTATATAATATCTCAACATACATAGAATGTATGTTAGATACAATGAACCTATTATTTAATGATGGTTCATGGGCAATATCATAACCACAAAAAGCTTTCGTAAATATAATAATTAATAGAAGTAATTTAATTATAACACGATCATATTCAAGTATTTGAATTAATTTCTTGGCTGTAGCTGTTAAATCATGATAAAATTCTTCACCTAATATTTCAATCCAATCTTTTCCTTGAAATATAGGATCTTGTGTATTATGTTCATGATATGTATCAGCAACAGGATCATAAATTAAAACTATATGCATAAATACAACAGCTAATAGATTATGTTTAACCAATATTACACGATCATCTGAATCAATTAATTCAAATTCAGGAATTTTTCTTAAATATGTTATAAGACGTAATGATGATAAATAAGTCGGTATTCGTATTAATTCAAGTGTTGAATGAATTGGTTGTGTTGCTGGATAAAGAGGTACACCAACAACTTGATTATATGCAATTGCATCGTTATATGCTGCTTGAACTTGTTGAATTTTAGACCAATCAAATTGAGTCATTAATGAAGTTACATTATCGATTATTCTTGGAGGAGGTGATCCATTACCAGAACTATTTTCATCTGTTCTAGACTAAAAACATGCGGAAATCGTTTTTATATTTGATATATATATATATAAATCGTACATAAATATGAGTACGTCGACGACGTTGTCGAGTAGGTCCATTGGTTTGTTGACGACGACGATTTTCTGCTATTTTATGTTTTTTCCTTTGTTTACTATAGAAAATGAAAATAATTTAGTATCAATAATTTATTACTGAAAAATCGTTTTTCATTTATCGAAGATTATCTAAGATGATAATTTTTGTCTTGAAATCTTTAACCTTTTGACGGTGAACTCGGTATATATAAACGGCTTCAAAATTTTCATAGGTTAGTAAAGGAATTACTCGCTTGTTCAATCCATAGTATATAGAGATAACTTGACGAAGCTCAATAGTGACATACTATAGACCTTAGGGATGCTTTTCGTAAGGTACCATCCTTGATAGATATGAAAAAAATCATTTTATTTAGTATTCGAGAATATTCTGTTAAAGTAGTATGAATAGGAGATACCTTTGTCGTATAAATAGTTTACGGCAGTTCGATAAGATCATATTAAAACCAATTTTGATAAAAGATTACAATTCTAAAAGAGGAGCAATTGACAAATTTGACATGCAAACTAGCTTTTTAGAACGTATAAGAGAATGTATCAAATGGTATAGAAAATTATTTTTTCATATACTTGACTCATTACTTCTCAGGTCAATTGGTAGACTTTCATTTTACAAAGCTATCATACTCAAAAAAAACTATTATTTGACGATATATACAGAATTCTTAACCAACAAGACTCACTGCTAGACATTTTTCTTCTCTTGTACCTCAAATAACGGAAAGAAAAAAATGTGTCGTATGTGCAAATATTAATACAAGACCTAAAAAAAGTAAAGATTATGGTGTGAACTTTTGCATAGTTGATTCCTACAAGGAATTTCATATTTTGGTAAATTTTTAGTTTGTTTTTGTTTTCATTACAAAATAATCTAGTTGCATATTTTAAATGAGATCTAAGTGCAACAACTATGACAATTAAAAACTTTCAGAATATAATTAATTTTGGCAACATAATATCAGTTTTTTATGAAAAAAATAAGTCCACCGTCAAAAAGTTAATCATCTATTATTCATTTGCGAAAATAAAAGACGAGTGAGAATAATTTTTAATAGTATTTGATAGAAACAAGGCAGAGAGATTTGACAGTTTTTATCTTTAAAACGAGAAGATGAAGACGCATTGAATCGTATGTTAGAAATGTTTCAAAAGCTTTCAATCGACGTTTGTGAAATCTAACGTATCCTGTGAGGTGATTACAGTGAACTTTCAATTATTAGACGTGTATTCGAAATCTTGGTAGAAGATCTACAATACTCCGCAAGCCTCAGACTTTCTGATTTAGTCATTCAGAAGTCATAAGTATTCTAGTAAAAACTTACAACCGATTTTTCAAGTAATTACTGTGCAAAAAAAAAATGCTTTTCTTATATTAGAAGAAACCATTTTAGCAGCCATTTTGTCTTTTAGAAAATTGATTAAAAAGACCTCAGAAAACATCTTATGAGAGAAGCTATAATATATGATTTGATACGACTTCATCTCATCTTTCTACATTTAAAAACCACATTTTCTGAAATGAACATTAGTAACACAAAAGGAAAACAACATAGTTCATTAAATTCATATTTTTAGGTACTTATAAATTTTAACTTCAGTTTTAGCGCTTTGTAATACTGCTAGTTAACATGTTAACAATTAATGATTTTAACAGGAAGATTTAGATTTATATTAATCGATACAAGTATGTTATTATTACATTGCCTTCCATCTATCTAAAGATAGTATCAATGTAATTTATCAGAAAATACATGATGCACTTGAAGTTTATGTATATTATCGATAATACTAATTTTTCTGACTAATATAAGCAATTATTTTTTCTTGTTTTTTGTTGCTAGATAGACATCAGTATAAAGCAATTAGCTGCAATATTTCCTCGAGGTATTTCGCTTCAGATAATAATAAAATATGTGTACTCATGGCCTTATAATAATCGGATTCTATTATTTCACACTTCCATAAGCTTGAATAATAGTTTATATTTATTATTCTCATATTCAATTTACAACTTCCTTCAGGTCCATAAAACCTCTGTCGGATCACTTAATGAAAAATATAACAGTTTGTATATGTTTTTCTCGACGGTAGAATTTGAATGTTTTCTTCTTTGATTATTTTTAAGCAATGAGAAATTTAATCATTTAATTTTTGTTGGTCACTGGAGTGACCGTTTGTAAAACGATTACAAAAAATAAAGGAAGCATGAAATTTGAAAATAATAAGAAATTTTTTTTTCATCACTCCCGCTGTGAAATATTGGGCCTACAATATTGAAGAAGAGGCATGAAGCCATTATTGAACAGCTGAAGGGCAATCAAGAACAAAGTTTATATATGTATTATAAATCTTAACTCATGAGAAGCTGATATTATATTTATTATAAATTAAAGGTGTTCCTAGAGATGATAAAATGGCTCAAAGCAAAGTCAATGTCTATTTAACAAGATAGGTCAAAAACAAATGGATTATTTTGACATTAATTTTTATCGGTTCACTCCGATCTTATTTTCTATTACTACAATAATATCGGATTGATATTATTTTTGTCCACTCAATGATATTTTTCTCTACCACGTGATCATTGGACCAACCGAATTATCTAACATAAATATGTAGACACTCAGTGGATCAGACCACATCATTAGCATACGAGATAGACTATAGTCTATTTGCAAAGTTATTTTATTAGTAACTCTTCTCGAACAGTTATTCAGGATAAAGGGTTAATGAAAAATCATTCGATGATAAAAAGAATGAATGATTGAATACTCACGAAATATTATTTTTTTTGCTTACTGATTGCTGTGCATAAGTATTCGAAACTAATAATTATAACACACATATATTTGACTGCTTTTTAACTAATATCCGCGCTAGAACTAAAGACTGGTAGTTCAAGCTCAATACGTCGAGAAGAAGAACAGATAGCGATCTGTAGTTTTCAGCAAACGAAGAAGGAAAATTTCGAACGATATTTTTTGTCTGATACTATGAATAGGACAAAGCTATCTTAAAGCTCATTATTTTTGCAAATTATTTTTAAAGAAATACATAAAGATATTGGTCTGTTTCGGTGAAATTTTGATTTTAACATATGTTTTAGATCTTTTGTTCAAAGAATCGTTCAGGTAATTATCGTCTCACGTCTCAAACAAAATCGCTTTTTCATTTGGTCAAATTATATAATATTTCTATTGAATTTTAGCAAATTTTCTGATTTTTCTTTATCAAACTTTCCTTGAAATGAAGTCTCGTTCTCATACATTTTTTAACGATGTTTTGCGAAAATGATAGAATTTGAAAATTTCATCTTATATAGTATCAGACAAAAGCCCATCTGATGTTCTCATTTTTCGAGTGTTGCAAACCCCAGGTAGCTAGTTGTTACTATTGTCAAATTATTAAGCCTACATCCAGCTCTCTTTTATTCTAATGTTTAATTCAGTAAGAAGTTATTCACATATAATAACCAAATTTTTCTATATATATTTATTTTTTAAATTTTCAGAAGTTTTTCTCATCATCAATAAAAGAACTGAATAAATAGATCTGATGATTCTTCAATAAAAAAAAAAATTTTCTCGAAATCTAATAACATAGATAAATAATTAAATTAACATACTCTTCTTCTGATAGAATCCATTCTTTGCGCATACCTTTAAAAAAAAGACAATAAATAAATATGATGAGAATATTATAGAAATCATCTTACCCATTTGAAAACATTTTTCTATCCGACATTTTTTACAACGTTTCCTTGTTGCAACAGTTACTTCACAATGACCATTACTACGACATTTGAATGAGTTCTATGAAGAGATTTTCAAAATTTAATATATATTTATTATTATATTAAAGTAATGAATGATATTATTTTTTTCGAAAAATATATTATATTATAATGAACATTATTTTAAGTTCTCAGATCTATTCATAAACGATATCTACTGTTTCATTTCTGTAACAAAACATAATATATAAATTAGCAATACAATGGTGATAGTCGATCATCAGTATATGACCTATTGATAATACTAGTCTATGTGATGTATTCTTCGAGACATGCAACAGTAAGCTAAGGATGTTTTACTTTTGTACCATTCAGTTCTCTTACGAGGAAAGATTCCCAAGTTTTAGTTTCGGTTTTGAATGAAATATATAACAGTTTTTAGATCTCGACGAGTTGATTCTCATGGAATGTTACGTTTTCTCCCTGATAGAACCTCGAATGAGAAAAACTGATCGATTTTACTAGTGAATTTCTTTATTTTGAATAAGTGTCGAGACGGTTGTTAGAAGTTTGAGACTTAAAATTTAGATGTTCATGCTAAAACATTGATAATGCAACATGTAATAGTCTATTATTACATTATTTTAAAAGAATAGGAGAACAATTTCATCATCACTATGGATATTAATTGTAGAATTATTACATTTGGTGATCTTTTTGTGGTTCTGAGAGAAAATTATGTTATGTATTCAGAACTTGAAGCTTAATTTGCGCTTAAAATAATATAATAATAGATTTACATATCGTATTGAGTATGTTTTTAAGTTTAAGTCCCAAATTTCAAACAATTGTCTCGAAACTTATGCAAAATAAAGAAATTTACTAGTAAAACCGATCAGTTTTTCTCATTTAAGGCTCTATTCGAGAAAAACGAAACATCCTACGAGAATCAGCTCGTCGAGCTCTACAAACTAGTACATATTCCATTCGAAACTAAGACTAACACTTGGAGATCTTACCTCATCAACATAAATCTGATTGATTGATGCAAAAAGAACTATTCACACTGTAGGTTTCTCACTCAATTTGTCATGTCATTGATCTTAACAATAATGAGTAAAACTACATTCCAAATTGAAACAATGAATTATTTCACAGACTCATTTATACATTTAAGTATCTCATGTTATCAAAACAAAGAGTTTCCTATCTATTCTATTCTAACTTGTAGCTAGAACAAAAAAAAAACATGAAATTACTACACAAAGTTGTCGGTAATATTATGTAGTTCCTGTTGAATAAGAAAAAGAATACACAAAGTTGAGAAACAAAATCTGATGGAAATGATAATTAGTAGTGATGCCAAGATTTTTAGCCAGAGGTATTTGGGCTCACATTAGATCTTTGGTACGACCATTGCATTAGAAACAACTTTAAATTTTTGTGATGAATTTAGAAAATTTTCGGAGATTTTAACTGCCTTTGTGTCGGTACTAGCCGTCACCTATGTTTTCTCTTTATTCTCGTTGTATGTACATTTATTCATGTTCATAGTTGCTTTGTTTTCAATACTTTGTCTCGTTTTTCATTAACTCTTTTTTTCCAATCATATACATCTTTATTCCACTACTAAAATTCTTTTTGAGTGCTACCTACAGTCAATTTCTTTTTTAGCTTATTCACATTATTCTTATACACTTTCTTCTCCTGGCACCTGGAATCACATTAAATTAAATTAGACCCTTCGCCTTCGCTTTGTCTTCTTATGGCGCCGTGACTAAGGATAGTCTAGAAAAAAATGTGGGAAATATATATCTCTCATTAATACAAGATGCATCGTATGATTATTTTACAAATTACTACTCATTTTCAATTAAATATCTTTGAACAACTCTTAATAAGAAGAAAAGAAGAGATCTGTTTACATAAACTGGCACATGTCAATAAGTCACAGACGAGAAAAAGCTTGTTAGCGTAATCCGTTTCAGTTTAAAATGTCGAATGTACATCTATTCTTTAGCATGACTATACTAATACAAAATAGATCATTTGTTTTTCAGGATAATCGTGTTTCAGAGAAGCGATCCTTCGTATTTATTTTTGCATTTCGAACAGAAATTTTTTGTTTGTCCTGTTGTTATTTTTCTTTTTCATATTCTATTTTTCGTAATTTAACATTATTATTACTTATTCTAGTCATTGATTTGACTGTCAAACAAGTCTGTTGTATGAATTCAAAAAGCATACAGCAGGTCTCAGCATACTATTTATATATCTCGTTAAGCTTAGAAACACTGACATTGATTATTTTCGAAAGTTATAATTTGATCAATTTACACTTTTTATGTTGATTATATAGTTATTATGACATATCAATCCATCACTACTACATCACATGTGTAAGATCAAGTTTCTTTGGTTCTGGTCATAGTCTCGGTAAACCTGGTGTAGTTCTGGTTCTCGGCTTGTCCAAACGTAACGCTGTTACGTTTTTGACACACTGTTCTTCAATTAACTTGGAAGGTTTAACAGCTAGAAAGTTCATTCAAACGCCATTCGACACAACTTATCAAACTCTATTTATGCTATAAGAACGACCTTTTTCGGCTCAAGTCTCGAACGTCTAGAAAGGTTTTATTATCGCGTAACGCTGTTACATAAAAAGACCTTTTTTTTCCAGTACAGCCGAGAAAACTCTAATTTCTAGCGAAACTATTTCTCCAAATGAAAAATTTCCAGAGTCAGTTTTGTATAGCATCGAACAAGCTTTTAGGCAGTAAAAACGATTTTTCCTANACGTAGGTGAAGTTAGCACCAGATTCGAGTAAATCCTGCCAAGATTCGCCCAGGTACATGTTCCAATTGTCCCACAGTGTGTTCCAAGTACAACTCGATGAGCTCTATCGAATGGTATATTCCGATTCTCGGTTGCTCAAACCAAGTCCAAGATACTCAGAAAATACTAGATTTCCACCATGGGCGGTTTTGCATCCATCAACTAAAACCCGCCAAGATTCGCCTAGGAGCATGTTCCAAGTGTCCCATTCGTGTTCCAAGTACAACTTGACGCGCTCTATCGAATGGCGTCTTCAGATTTTCCATAACTCAAACTGAGTCTGAGAAAATTCAAAAATAGTAGTGGACCACCACAAAAATCCTAGATTTTAGGCAGTAAAACCAGCCAAGATTCGCCCAGGTACATGTTCCAATTTTTCCACAGTGTGTTCCAAGTACAAATCGATGAGCTCTATCGAATGATATACTCCGATTCCCGATAGCTCAGACCAAGTCCAAGAAAATCAGAAAATACTAGTTTTCCCCAATGGGCGGTTTTGCATCCATCTACTAAAACCTGCCAAGATTCGCCTAGGAGCATGTTCCAAGTGTTCCATTCGTGTTCTACGTACAACTTGACGCGCTCTATTGAATGGCGTGTTCAGATTTTCCATAACTCAAACTGAGTCTCAGAAAATTCAAAAATACTAGTGTATCACCACAAAAATCCTAGATTTTAGGCAGTAAAACTAGCCAAGATTCGCTCAGGAGCATGTTCCAAAGGTTCCATTGGTGTTCCAAGTACAACTCGATGAGCTCTATCGAATAGTGCACTCCGATTTTTGATAGCTCAAACCAAGTCCAAGAAAATAAAAAAAATACTAGATTTTCACCATGAGCGATTTTGCATCCATCTACTAAAACTTGCCAAGATTCGCGTTGGAGCATGTTCCAAGTGTTCCATTTGTGTTCCAAGTACAACTGCACGCGCTCTGTCGAATGGTATGTTCAGATTTTCCAGAAGTCAAACTGAGTGTGAGAAAATTTAAAAATACTAGTGTATCACCATAAAAATCCTAGATTTCATGCAATAAAACCTGCGAAGATTCGCCGAGCAGCATGTGCCAAATGTTCCATTTATTTGCTTAGGATGGCTCACACATCTGTATACGATGGTATATTGAGCTGTTTAATACCGCTAACCGTGTACGCAGAAATCGCAAACATGAACCCCATTATACATGACTTTGTGGCTGATACAGTAAAATCAGCTAATATCTGTGAAGGAAGATGTTTGCAGATGTCCCATTCATGTTCAAAGGAGTGTTTAAGAGGCTCCATGATTTCGTAGATTGCGATGGGCGAAACCACAAACTATACTGTAGATAACCCGTGAAAAACTATTAATAGGTGACTTATATAGTGTGTAGCGATGATACTTTTACTGTAAAATTAGCCGAGATTCGTTTAGAAGTACGTTTCCAATGTTCGATTTGTGTCCTAGATACAACTTGATTTGCCCTATCAAATGTTGTATGCATGTTTTCAATACACTGAAATGCCTTACCGAAGTCTTTTATACTGTGGACACCAACCAAATATGTCAATGAATTGTTTTGTTGCAGGGGAAAATTCGTTGTGAAATCTATTCTAATTTTGTTATTTCTATCATATACAGTAGATCTTCTATTTCAACTAGTCATGATTGTATGAAAATAGAAGCCACATAGAATGCAACTGATTTTAACGTGTTTTCTGGTTAGTTAGTATACTACATCTATAGAGCTAAATTCTCAGGTACCTACGAACATCTCCTATTGGATAATAAAGACATGACATTGAAGAAGATAAATCTTTTGCTATCTACATAATATATATGGCTTTTAATATTGGTAATTATAAATATTTCCTTTATATAAGAATATAACAACAAAAATCGATATTTTTTTTTTCATTTCGAAAATAGATCGTAGAGTTTATTATCAAAAAAAAAAGTTAATTTTAGTGCAAGTAAACCATTATATGATGAGTCTGGTTTTCTTATATCTGATCAAACAGATCGATGTGATTGTAATCGTTTAAAATGTCCTGGATGTTTTATACATTGCTCAAATTGTCAGTCACCAAAATGTGGTCTCGAATGTCGTAAATATTTTTTGAATTTTATATTTTTCATGTTTGATTTATTTTTTTTTTGTTTAATAGGCAATCGTCGAACTTATTCTTATGAATATCGTTTATACGGTACTAATAAAGAGATAACTCAGCAATAAAATTATGTGCAATTTCTTTTTGTCAATATGTTTTCTTTTTGTATACATACATCTATATATTCTTAAAACTGATAATAACTTCTATTATAACATGATGTTTTTTTTTCTTTTCTTTTCATTTTTATAGATTGATATATTTCTTATCTTGTTAACCTCATACTAAGTATATTCTAGAATAACATATGCTCGTGCGGAAAGCGCAGAGTAAAAAGAAATCAACAAATGGTGCACCTACTGTTGCACCATTAGACAGTAGTTTAACATCGATAGAATGGCTACCAAACATGCAAATAGGAGAGAATTCAACATCATTATCATCATCATCAGCAACAACAACAGCGATAATAACTACAACAACACCGATAACAACAACATTATCTATTAAACAATCATTACCGACTACAACATTTATTCAACATAAAATTGAGGCTACTGAAATAGAAATGCCAACAACCACTTTTAATGATAATGTTCATGTTAAACCTCCTTACAGTTATGTTACATTAATTCGACAGGCTATTCTAAGCACTAGAATGCGACGAATGACATTAAATGAGATTTATCAATGGATTATTGATTCATATCCATATTTTCGCGCGGCACCACCAAAATGGAAGGTGAAATATCGATAGTAATAAAATTATCTACTATTTTATAAGATAAATTTTATTCTAGAATTCAATTCGTCATAATTTATCATTAAATAAATGTTTTAAAAGACTTCAACGAAGTACAAATGATCCTGGAAAAGTAGGATTAATGATAATTTTGTTAATTTTTTATTTTATGTGTTCATATTAGGGTTCCTATTGGGCAGTTGATGAATCGTATGAAAGTAATAATCAAATGAATTCTCGTAAAAGAAAAGTATAAAAAAAGAAAATTTTTTTTTTAAATAAAAAATTAATTATGTATTTGTTTTTGTTAGTTTGAAGAAGCACAACCATCTCCTAATATATTACCTACATCACCAGCTACTTTAATTCAACAAGCATCTGGTATTTTTACAAATAATAATCCAATGATATGTGGTGATATTAGTAGTGTTGGAGGACAATCATCATCGACTGATGAATCAGATTCAACAATGTCTCTTACAGCAAATGTAAGATTATTTATTTTAATCATAGATCGATATATATGATTCAAAATTTGAAATAGATTGATTGTAAATTATGACTTAACTTGAACAAATAGTAAATGCCCTAAATATATAAATATACTACTATGGCCCGCTAGAAAAATAAACATGAATATTTTTTGAATAACCGGAAAACGAAAGTATCTAGCAATCTAGGATTTTCATCATTTAAGAGATCAACGTAAAGATATGTCAAAGTTGCATTGATTCTCGATTGATTAATCAAGTGATCAGCAGTTCGAAATTTCGAATGCTACTTTTGGAAGAATTTTTACGTTGACTTTTAGCCTTCAATAAGACCATTCCATAGAAAAAAATTATTCTCTATTGATCTATGCAAGATCTAGCTCACTCCATTCAAAAGTTGTAAATGTTTTTCTGAAATCCCAAATTTCGATGAATTGACGTTTTATGTCCCCAAGACTGATCTTCGGAGAAGTAATTTTTTTTGTTGAACCAAGTGGTCATGTTCATTTTTGGTTTCAAAGTCATCTGAGATTACTATTGCGAGATTCGTGAAACTTGAATTTTTTTTCAATGTATCGCGTAGACAGCCGAATATTAAAACTATTGCCATCATAATTTTCGATGACTGTGATACTAAAACTGAACATTATCGCTGCAGAAAAACTCTTGAAATTATTAATCAAGTGAGTTAGAGAGCCGAATCTTGCATAGATCAATAGAGAACAATGTTTCTTATAGAATAATTTCGTTGAAGTTCAAAAACCTTCTGAAAGTGGGGTTCGAAATTCTAGATAGTTGTTCATCTGATTGGTCAATGGAGAAACAATTGAATTTTGACATATCTTTATTTCCCTCATATTGTTTGTCTGTAATATTTATAAGTTCGAACACAAATCTAAAGAACATCTTTTATTTATACTTATAGATAAGAATATTTTTTTTTTGTTCAGTTTGATAAATCAATTTTTTCCTTTAAATAGTTATAAACAATTTTCTGTACAAATTTCATTTGCATATAAAATAACTTATAACCTCTTCAATCTAACATTGACTGTTAAATCGCGTGTTATAGAAATATCATCATTTTTTTGTAGTTCAATAAAGAAAAAGACCGAAATCTGACATCAATTTTGAGACTGAAATCGTGTTTTGATCTGAGCTTTTTTTCGATCCTAATTTGAAACAGTTCAAACTTGAATCTTAAAATGGCCTAGGTAGATCTTACAAGAAAATATTGTTAACTGTCAGTCATCTTTCGACTTCATTTTATGACTACGTTTAGACATTTATGAGACAAAGTAAAGTTTGAAAGAATTCAAAGTCACGACCTACTGATGAATACTTATAGTCTTTTTAGTTGAATTTTTACTGAAAGCGATGCATTTCGGATAAACTCAACAGAGAATTTTCACTTGAAATTTTGTCCCTGACAAAAATATAATAAGCGTTAAATAGTCTTAAAAATTTCAACGTAAATCAACAGATCTTTCTCGATATATTTAACTTCCAAATAGACTCGATTATTGGCGTTCGGCTGTAGAAACATTTTTGTCGTTTGTATATTCGTACATTGTCACGATTCTAACAAAACCTAAATCAATTATTTGACAAATCTAGGTATGCTAACAAGAAACTGTGGATAAAGAGTTTTTAGCCTTAGGAGTTGTCTATAGAATGTTTTTTAAAGTAAAATATTTGAAGTGAAATTCAATGTCCTTTTCTTGTGTCATGCCGTTAGCCGGTGTGGATGTGGGTGGCCTCTCTTCTCACACCCACACCCTCTGATGAGATTAGCTAGTGGAATACTAGTTCGTTGAACTTTAGATATGTATCGTCTAAATTTTATCTTATCTGCTAAATTTAAAAACAATAAATCATGTGTTTAACATTGATACATATGATCTTCACATTGTATCTTTTGAAATTTTTTCTTTTCATTGCTAGATTTTAATACTTTTTCATTTGAATTTTTTAGTAATTGTTTGAATATACTAAACTATAAAAGTCATTTCGAAATAGAGATATAGATGAATGAGAAAAACATCAGAAATTAGACAGAAAAAAAAAAAGTTGTTTGGTACATCTTTATTTTAAAATGAAAGACTATCAATAGTTTCATTAAAAACTCTATTAAAATCTATTTCGAATAATGAATATTAAAAGTATAATTTTTCGATTAGGCTTCTTTAATGCAATGGGATGATTTAAATATTGATTTAACTGCTTCATTTCGTCGATTTCGTGAGCAAGTATTAGATGCTCCACCATCCGTATGGGCAACAAATTTTGGTATGTATAAAATTTTCTCTATAAAAACTAATATTTTATATATGAATAAATTATATTAATTAGATGGATCATCCGTTAATTCAACTAATACAAATTTTTGGAGTTCTGATTTATTTCCTAATGGTGAAACAAATAGTTTTCTTGAAAGTGTTAAATTAGCATCAAGTGGAGAAATAGATTGGAATAATATTGATGTTAAACCTTATTGTGGTAAATATTTTCTTGATATTTATTTATAAAAATAAATATTTAAATTATAGAATTTATTGATGGCTTTCTAACAAATCCAACATTTCAACAACAAGATCGAGATAAATTAATTAATCTTGCTTCATCACTTACATCATTTTTCGATTATACTGGAATTACGAATTTAGCCCAATCAAGAATTGCAAGTAAGATATTAAAAAATGAAACTTAAAATTCAATTCTTTTTTTTTTGAGATTAGAAATTTTCTTATTATATTGTTAGCATGTATCATAGGCTAATAAATGATAAATCTCAATGACCCTTTTATAATGTATTATACTAAATAAAAATAAAAATAGAAGAACTAAAATATTATCTTTCATATAAAATTAAACTACTCTACAAAGATAGCATGAACTATGCAGTTTCACTTAAATTTTCAAATATATCAAGTCGAATTCATTCGAAGAACTTGATTAATAGATTTTAAAAGTTACAATTCTAACAATGTTTACATATTCCTTATTGAACCAAGATAATACATTCTTTTTGTTAATCCATATTTTGATGTGTAGTTTCAATTTATTAACTACCGATGGCACGAATTCAGTGTAGTTAATACACACTGATACCAGTGTTCGCTGAAGCACTAGAGCATAATGCTACAAAAAGAATATATTTTTATAAAGTTAGGATCTCAGCATTGCAGCGAACGTGAATTTTAGTGTAGAGATGAAATTAGTCTGGTATTTTTGAAGACCAATACCGGTCTGACCGAGCCGGAGCAGTCAATATATTAATTCAACTGATCTGATCGATTATGCCATTCGGACTGGTCTAAAATTCGGTTTAGTCAAGTTTTGGATTGTGAATAGTTCAACTTGAAAAAGAAAATGAGATAAAAGAAGCCAAACTAATCATATAAAATATAAATGACATTACAATTGTGACCAAATAAGAATTTTGAATGCGTCTTTATAATAAAAGCAAGAAAGTAAATACCATTCCCATCGATATAAACTCCATATCGAGTACATCTTTCCCTGGGTTAATCCTGAATCAGTGACTCACTGTCAGTACTTACACCAATATTACACATCCCTAAATTTATTCTTGTTATTAATAAGAAATTTACAAATTTTCTATAATAATAATACTTAAATATATTTGTTATATTTTCTTTTCTATAGATGAATCATTTACGGGAAATCGATTATCTGCTGTATCAAATAGAATGACATCGGAATTAATTAATAATGTAATAATCTTCGTCTTGTTGTTTTCTAAATCTGATATATAATATATTCTTATTTCTAGTCTAACCCTCTTCCAGTTGTAATTGAAGAAGAGCCAGCCTTCGATTGGGATTCAATAGCATAATCATATCATACAAATTCGATTGTATATAAACGAACATAAGAGCATACGTAATATTTTCGTTTTTTTTTTCTGTTTGTTTTTAAATTAATTTATCAAATTAATTTTTCCGTCCGAAAATAAAACAAATGTAGAAACGCTCAAGAGTATGATGATTAACATAGATTTTATTTGTATACCTTTGTCTAACCAATGCAATAGTTTTTCCTATATTGTACAAAAGAAAACTAACAAAAAAAAAAGAAACAGTATGTTTTGTGTTTTATCATATTCATATTTCATTCATAAGCTATGTTTGTGATTGTGTTGGGTTTTCTTTTTCTATGTACAGTCATCAACCGGTGTGCGCTTATTATAATCATTTGTCGTATTATACGAAAAAAAAAATGTCTGTCTACAGCACCATACATATGTAGATTGTTTTAATCAAAATAAAAAAAAAAGGAAAGAAAAAAAATTCGAAGATTTTTTTATTTAATAAATCGAATAGTAAACAACACCGACGAGTGCTGCAAATACAAAGTATACTCGGCTGTAAATCTTTTTGTTTTTCAGTAATAAATGATGCCTTCTAATGAAAACACGTTGGATCAGGTCATGACAAAAAACATTCGTACAAAACCATTTTAATTCTTAGTATACTACTAGTCATATAGGCTTCGATATACTCAAGACGATCTTGTTAATTTACATACACAAAAAAAACAAGCTCGAAAACGTGCGTATCTGACATCTGTATCAGAGATAGGATCGGTTCGATTTGAATTTTGATAGAAACTCGTTAGTGTAAGCCCTATAGTATTAATATGCGCAACATGATGTTATTGCTGCTGCTAACCACAGAGAGATTGCACTATTCTATCTTTGTTAGGATACATTTTTCACTATTCTTTTATTTAATCCTCCGAAAATGGAATAAGAAAGTGGTTCATATATGTAATAACGAGACTTTATTATTGTATGGCCTTTGATTGTATATCAATGTCTACTACGGCCTGTGGAAGGAGATACAAACCGATTTCATCCGTGATATGTAAGAAAGGAAACTGCACCTATTCTTTTTCTTTCAATGCTTCTTATTATTCGACAAAAGTATTGAAAAATTCGAATAGTTGAAATATCAATCAATTTTGCTTTCGAACAGTATATAGTATATTTAATTTATCATTATTTGTTACCGTTTTTCTTTATTCAATCTTATCTAGAGTCAATTAAGCAACCATTGTGTAGTCCTGGATGACTTGTAGTTTATCACAATGAATAAAAGCAAAAATCTGCTTATGTTGTTAATCATTCGTACGTATAAATTTTGTTCACATTTATCTTTAGACAATTAATCAAGATCAAATAATGTAAGAACAAGTTGTCAATTCTTTTAATATTTAATAGTTTCTAATCAAATGAAATTTTTTGTACGTAAATATTCCTTAAAATATTTTTTAATTATCTAACCATAAAAAATTTTATATAGATTATGTCAGAAGTCAAGCATTGTCAATCAAAAGTTTATTACATCAGCTAAGACAAAGGTTTAAATTTGTCATTCTTGGATTAAAATTCTTTTAACAACTGAATATCACTCCCTAGAATATGTACTTGAATTTGAGGCTTTAATGAACCATAAAATAATAATGTAACAATTAGTATATCTTAATTTAATTACATACGTAATTTGAAATATTTTTTTCGTAACAAATAAATGATTAAACGGCCGTTGATGTTGCGTCAAAACTGGTCTCAGATGTTCCTCTGGTAATTATTTTTAATTAACTATACGAACCTATGACGTAAAATATCTATTTAAAGAAATAATAGTCTACATAGCAAAAAGGAATTTATCCATCAAGAGATTTTCATCATCACTTGACTTCGAAAAAAAGAATTAATTATCGTTATTAGTCATGTTTGTGCCCTACACAGGTACAAGTTTTCGTAACCAGACCTTAACCGACTCTTATTTTCTTTAATATTCGAACCTAGATAGCTGTACTCGATACATGATCGGAACTAATCGAAATCCGGTAGATACTTTCACGCCCATAGTACGGTTTTCAAACTTTTATTTTATATGAAAAAGTATACTGTTTAGTCTTTTTCATAAACAGCAACAAAGAAAAGTGCAAATGATCCAAGATTTACTTAATTTCTTTCAACCTTCAAATTGTGATTATATCCATGAATGCTTTATTCCTGACAGTAATATATGTTCACCTGTTAGATAATTCATTTTCCACTCAATGTATTCAGTTACTTTTTCACATGGTTCATTAATGTCTCTAGATGAATTTTTCTAGTAAAACAATATTGCTTTCCACTTCTGTGACTTGTTCTCAAGTGCAATAAATTATTCGGTCATGATCGAACCGGTTTTCACTTCTATGCATTTATATAAATTAGTCGTTTGAAAAAATTAAAAACATTTTAAAACGTCGAGGTAAAAAACACTGTCAGTTAGACTCCAGGCATACAATCATATTCAGGACCCGAAACAATGTTTTTATTTTTTTATGTCCACCACTTGAACTGATCCGGCTAGTTTATATCAGGGTCCATGCTACGGAATGAGCAGGATATCTAACCCAGTTGTAAGATGTTAATTCATGTAGACAAGTAATTATCAAAATCTGTTTGCTTCTCGTAACGAATAATGTCAGAGGAAAACCTAAATGACATTTATGACATTAAAAAATAACCTAGAGTCTTATTTCTAACAAATAATAATAATAATGAAATGATTTTTTTTTAGTCCTAAAACAAAAAGAAAAAGCTTATCTTTCATTGCGTTAATTGTTTTTAAAAGAACATCTATAATAATCATCTTTTCTTTTATACAAGATAATACATTATTACCCATAAGAATAAGCTCATCAAGATTATAAATAAAATAAATTGATCAGAATATTATATTCAGTTAAATGTAAGAAAACAATAAGCTGTAAAATAATGAATGAACCATAATAAATTAAAAAGATTCATACCGACATAATCATTCAACTGCAACGGGTAATAAAAACGAAAAAAAAAATGAAGAATATTTTTAAATAATGGTCTAGCTAAAATTTAAACTATACTAAAAAATTCTCCTTAAAATTCTGTATCTTTGATTGCATGTTCCAAAATTTAAAAAAAAATATTTAAGAGAAGCATTTTTGAAGAAAAATATGTGCAAACAACGAAAAAGGCTTTTTCTGATAAACATGAACTACTGTTCTTTGTTTTAATTCGAAATAACCTGAGTTTTTTCACTGTTCAATTTAACAGTTACATTATTTTGTTCAGAATTGAATTCTACATCCGGTAGCATAATAATAAATTTTTCATTGAGCAAATTTGGCTTTTTAACAACATGATTTTCTAAAATATATTCTAAATCAATGACAGGTGTCTTTTTCTCCTGAGTAACATGATTACGTAGGCGTGAATCTTTTTAATTCGGCACCGACAAGAAAAGCATATTTAAAAAACAAAGTAGACAGCTTTGTAGGGCTTGAAATTCTCTATCTTTTAATATAAAAATCAATATATTTCCTGAATAGGAAATGAACGAAAAAAAGCAAAAATATTTAATGGAATTTACTATGGTCCACCCGTTATATAATAGATATCTATGTATTTGAAAAGTGACAAAGTATTTTATATGTATATATATATGGAATTAAATATTTTACCATATATTTTATATTATTTATTAATTAGAATTTCAGCAAAAATGACTTGTTAATGACGACATGAAACTCTTTTTTTCTGTTCATAGTGAAAGCTATTTCAAGCATTAAAGACAAACACAAACAATAAGAAAAGCAATAGTCATCTGATATAATGATTGAATTTATTTGTTGAGCATTTGAAAATACACTCTTAAAAAGCAACCTTTGTCAGTTTGTCGTGAATATTCTTGACCATAAATTTTATCAATCTAATTAAAATATATGTATATGAAGATAATAATAAAAAAATTTCTATTTTCCTTTTACCTGTTCGATTGACATACGAGTACAGCTGTTAGCACATTCGCATACTGGACCGCAACCATCGAATGATTTTTTCTTACGCTAGACAAAAACAATTGAAAATATTTTGTAATACAAAAACAAAAAACAAAACTTACAAAAGCTGCTGGATAATCTTCAATACATGTATCACAAGCTTCAAGGCAAGCAAAATCATCAGGTAGTTTAATAGATGAATCAATCGATATTGATTCAGTCGCTGCTGCTACATATGATAATGGATACTGTTGTTTCTCATCATCTGTACTATGAATTGCACTTTTTTTATTATTAACAATTTTTTTCAAAGTATTTTGAAGTGTAAGTTGATTTTCATTGATTTGAGGAATTCTTTTGAAATGATAATTATGAAATTTAGCATCGTCATTGTTAAAAGCCGCGCCCAAAACGACGAGTACGGAAAGTGAGACGAAGATGAAACTAACCATATTTGCTTTTAATAATTCTATTCTAAAATTAAATAAGAAATCACAATTAAAATTAACGTGTTTTTTTTTTTCTTATTGACTTTTCTACTAAATTTATTCATTTGTATTTATAAAAACAAAAGTGCCGCTAGTCAAAACTAAAAAGTGAAAAGACCATATAGACAATGTAGTTTATACTTATTTAGTAGTAAAAATGATAATTCTTTTAATCTAAAACATTAATTGTATTTCCATATTTACTTTTTTATACATACAAATTTTATAAAAAATAAAAAAATAAATGTCCTGCATTGTACGCATCTCGTTCCATACTTTTTCAGTTGCTCGGGGAATAGATGGGTCAATTTCTTCTGTCTGATATATATATATATCCTATTAATTAAAAACATAATAGATGTTTGAGAAAAATATCGGAACTATGATAAACTCGGATCAGTTTTCTTTTGTCGAAAAAGTTACTTGATGATAAGTTCAAGAATTCAACTTAAGATAAACTTACTAGAAGTATTCTGCATGGACTGTTCAACAATCATATCATTTCACTATATATGAGATGTCGAAAAAAGTAAAAGAAGGAAATCTAAGGGTAAACAGAAGGGAAAAGCTATGCAGCATGAATACAAAATTTTTTCCTTTTCTTGTCGAAAGATAACCACCACTTTATATTCGATTTCATAGAAGAATTAACACTAGATCGTGATTTTAAATTTTTGTGAAAGTTCATTATGAAACTAATCTGCATTATTTTTATAGATTCTCAAACGTTTACTTGACTTTTAAACAGTGCGTACTACTCACGGAAAAGTTTTTTCAGTAAAACCGCGGTATTGTGAATCACAATTAGTCGCAGTTTCAGAAATCGCGGCGTAACCAATAATAATCGTGATCCGAAAGAATCACGTCGTATCCTGTCTAGAGAAAGTCTCGGGAGTGAGACCGTTTATTCGGTTTATTGAAACTGCATCTCTTGAAAAGACGAATAAACGGTGTAACTCTCGCGACCTAAAAAACGCGATTTTTTCGCAATTTTTTTCCCGTGGGTAATAAGAAATGAAACAATTTTGTATCCTAACTCTTACAATTAGCTTGTATAAGGATGCGTCGGAGCCATCTAATAATTAAATACGAAAATATCTCAGGCTGACGATTAACATAAATTGAAATATTTTATCTCCTCTTGTTATTGCTCAAATAAAAAAAATGCGAACGGCAACAAATAAGTATTGTTATACTCTTTTTAACCATTTGTATATCCACTCATGTTAATCAGCAGAGAGGAAAGGAAAGATTACATGAGATTTGAATAGGTCTATAGATAAAAATATGGGATGATAATAAAGTTGAAATGAGCTTTAAAAAAGAGAAATATGTCGTATTCCTTCTTTCTCATTTTTTTTTCTTTATTAATGAGGATAGATTAAAAAAATAGGATAGACACTTGTTGATTCAAAGAACTAGAAAAAAAAGATAGAATAAAAAAAAAAACAATAGATAGATATACAGGTTTGCGTTAGTCAAATGTAAAAGGTTTCATACGTACAAAAATATTCGTTTGTTTCTGAACCAATTAAAATCAAATTACATATCGAATGAATGAATTTATTTTTATATGTCACAAAAATTACACTGAACAAGTTTGCGATAAACTACCAATATCTTAATATCTTTTTACTTATTTCTCAAAATCAGCATTATTGAACGTAATAAAATAATTATGTTCCATAAAATGTATTTCATCATATATGATAATATTTAATCATTTAGAAATACATCTTAAAAAGATGTATTATATTATCTTTCAAAAATTCTATTATTTCTATTCATTAATATGAATATTCTTTATTATTCATTTAAAAATTTTTTTATTTACAAAAAAATTCATAATATATATAGATTATGTCAATGGATCAATTAACAGTTCTATTTTCAAATGTCATAGAATTTTTTATTTTATAATTTTTTGCGTGAATGTATAACTAGAACATTTTTATATATCAACATGAACAGTTCTCGATCACGTACATGTATGTCGAGGATTCAAAGTTAAAGTTGAAGAAAATTGAGTCTATCATTGAAAAAAGAACGATCAACAGTATTTGAAATGAAACTGTTTCTACTCCTGAACAGTATAGAGCGTTCTGAGAACACATGACATCTTTTTTAGAATGATTAACTTGAAAATTTATGTAAAAGATAATAGGGGAACAAATTGTCAAACAAAGATCAATTAGCAGAAAAAAGTTCTTCAATTAGTTATTAAATCAATCGAATACGAAACAACATAATGTGTTCAAAAGTCATTTATATTGTTGATGAAAAGATCTGATAAAAAATCACCAATTTTTCCACACTCGAGACACATTGTAAAAAGGAAAGAACCTTACTAGTATACAACTATCTTGATGTCGATTCCTTAAGATCTCATCCTTTTTGTGAACAAAGATTTTTAGAAATATCAGAATCTGTGGTAGTCTTCTTCAAAGAAACAGACAATGAAGTTTAGATGATGTATCGTATTTCAATAGAAATCAATTAGATTCAGAATAGATTTATTATCTCGTAGTCTTATCTTAATTCGAACAAATGGAGATACTAATCAAAACATAGATGGTAAATTTTTTATAAAAACTCAGATGTATTTAATCGTTCTTTTGTAACAATCAAATTAGAATAACCATAAGACGTCGTATGAAAACTAGAGTCGCCTATTCAGGTTCTATTTTCAAAATATGACGTGAAACCAAAATTATTAAATCATGAGATAGATAAGGAAATTTCAAATATATTTTAAGAAAAGTTCACTATTGAATTGTTGACAGTAAAGACGTCACGAATTTCAGGACTGGAACAAAACAATATTATACATTTTAATCTCAACAATGAGAAATCGAAGACGCTTCGACGTAGATTTAAGAATTTTTGTATCTATCTGATGATTTAACAGTTTTGATTTCAATATTTTTTAATCGCCGAACTCTAATAAAAACTAGATATAGTAGAAAAGGAATCATTCATAGTCAATGTGGTTCACTATTGCGTTCTATTGTTCATATGCATTCTTTTTTTCTAGTGACTGAAGAAATCACTTGAAATAATCCCCAAAAACAACGTAAATCAAAATCCGCTACTGTCAATATGAACTTGAATGCATTGCATCGATAGTGGTGGATTTTTGTTCACTTGGTTTTCATACGAGGTCTTATGGTATTGTAACTTGACTGTTACAACAGAACGATTAAATAAATCTGAGTCTTTTTTTATGATGCCGTATATGTTTTGGTTAGTATCTCGATTTGTTAGAATTAAGATAAAACTACGAGATAATAAATCTATTCTGAATGCAATTGATCTTTATTGAAATACTATACTTCATCTAAACTTTAATATTCGCAATCATTCTCTAGAAAAACTTCGTTACGGAATTTCATTAGTATCTAAATTTTGAGATTTTTTTAGACGATTAAACATTTTTCCCTATTTTTGTTTATAACTATTCATATTTTTGAAATTGGAATTGAATTTTGAACCAAAGGGAGTATTTAATTCATCAAAACTTCAACTTTTTTTTTTCTCAAAAATTTCTCGGATCGAACAATTTTCGTTGAATCCTAGTGAAAAGTAGACTATTTGATACATTATTCGATGCTAGTGACGAATGTTTAATTCCTTTTTTGCTTTCATCCTAATTCGAACTGTGATTTTCGATAAAACGATGAAATTTCGTGATGTTTACATAAAGTTTTTTGTTTACTGTTGACTTGCTGGAAAGAATTTCTGACAAGTCAACAGCTACGAGTTTCTACTCTTTTCATGTATGAACTTAAATATTTTGTCTCAGTTTTTGTTTGAGACTAGTGAAACAACCTTTGAAAAACTTTAAAAATTAGTTCGGACAAAACATTTTTGCATTTTCACTATTACAATTTGAGACTTAAAGTTAAAATCTTTATTTATCTATCAGCTTCTAGATCAGAAGCTACTCTATGGTATGCACTAGTTTAAGTGTCTTGTGTTTTTTAATCGGGCACCTCAATTATTGTTTTTCTTTAATACTTTTCTTTTAAAAAGTGATAATCGTTTTACGTTGAAAGTAGTTCTTGAAAAATACTTGAGTAAAAGCTACAGCTTAGTTCATCATCACATTTTGTAGATAAGTGTCTGTTATAAGAAACAACCGAGTTCAACAATTTTTAGCATCTTCGAAAAAGGACTTATAGGGTAAATAAAAATCTGCTGACTCACCATATGATGTCATAATCCCACTGGTAATTTATTTCTATATATATCTTTATATTCAATGTCTCTTTGCAACAATGTAACAAATATATATATATATATATATATATATGGTAAATGACGTGTGGGGAAAATGCTATAGATTACGAAGAAGAAAGAAAGATCCGTAAAACAAAGATAAAGAGACAAAATCAGATGGACAGGCAAATGTCCATCATATATACATATATGAGAGAAAAGGCAAATCTATGATACATGATTCACAACAGGATAACCGAAATAGAACCTAAATGCATAGATAAACTCATATAGATAGTAAGAAAACTCTTACGATTTCATCTGAACACGACACATGTCATAATACACTATTACAAATAGCTTTTTTGTATATATCAATGAGATCGAAAGAAAAAATGGCGAAAAAGAATGTCACAAATGTTCCAGATGTCATTAAGCGACTCTGTTAGGAGTAGTATGTGAGTGTGGGTGTAGGTATAAGTGTAAAGAGAAGATTGATATCCATATGCACACCTTACACGGACACCTACGATTATGCACTAAAAGAAGCGTATTGTCGTGTCGTTAATTTTGTTCTTGAATATTTTTCATACACTATTAACTCTTGTTGATGTATTTAGAATTCTCTCACTCTTTTCTATGGATAAAAATATCTTCATCTCGCTGGTCAAAAATCTATAAATAAACTTTGTTCGCTACTGTTTTCTTTGACGTTTTTTTCTTTCAGCCAAGTTAATGCCATTCAATATTTCAGATCTTTCAAAAAGTTCCACACTACTCCAAAATAAAAAATTGCTACGCTCATATTCAAATCCTGGTCGCAACCTATAGTTTTTAGCATACTAAAATGAACGAAGGTGTTCACTGGAAATGTCGATCTACAAACTCCATCCAAACTATTTTTTTTGACTTTTTACAGATTATTTCACTACTCTCGAACAAAAAATGAGACAAAATTTCTAAGACTAAATTCGAAAAGAGAACAAAATCCTCGTCCTTACTCATAGCTTTTGATGTTTTCTAACGGATTCATTGTGAGTAAACATCTTGTCTAAAAACATTCCAATCACTCGTTACATGCTTTGATTTCCAAAAATTTACAATCTGCAATGAACAACTCTGTTTTTTTTCAATATAATTAGTATTTTTTTTTATAAAATAGCATCATGTCAAACTGTTGTATTTTGCGCATTGAAAGTAAAAAAGGCGATATTTATAAATGCATGAGATTATTTAAGAAACAATGGAAATGATTACAATGCAGCACTTTAGAAAAAAAGTGTTTATGTGTGCGCGCGCTGGAATAAATAAAAACGGTGGATTTCTTTTTACTTGAGTACAAAAAAAGAAATCTTACAAGCGAAACAACAATAAGAAAAAAAGAAATGTTGAAGGGACGGAAGAGATTTTCTTTGAATCTGCACAAAAATGTGATAAAAAGAAAAGATAAGAAAAAACAATTTAAAAACTTGAAGTTTTCTCAATACAAACCATATAAAAATAAAAGTGAAAAAAGTCACTTTAAAGACAGCTGTCCTAAATGTGTTTGTCGACAAAACATTACTTGAAAATGGAACTCATAGTCGTAATAAAAAAAAAAAAGAAAAAAATCTATAAAATGATCCAAATTTTCTCTCTTCACATACTCTTAAAAGCACGATCTGTTCTTTTTTTCTTATTCAGGAATAGCACAACATACGATTCTCATTCGTCCAGTGCTACCTGGCATTGGTCCTAATTGCCCAATGCCCATTTGAGGGAAGCTACCTGCTTGTGGAAAAGCAGCTGCTTGAGGAAAACCACTGTATTGCGGATAGACACTTCCTACATTGTAGCCAGCTCCTGGATAATTACCGTAGGGTTGTTGTGAAAAAGCACCAAAAGGTTGTTGTGAAGAAAAAGCTCCATATGGTTGTTGTGAATAAATACTACCGAGTTGCGGTAGAGCTTGAGGAAAGCCACCGAATCCTCCAAAACCTTGGTTACCGTAATTTGCAAGTCCAGATTGACCAAATCCATTAAAAGTTCCGAACGGATTACTACTAGCATCTTTATAAAAGAAATAGAAAAAAAAAGATAAATTTAAAAAGGAATATAGCAATTCAGTTTTAATTACTTGATAGTCCGCCATATCCACTTAATCCAGCAAATTGTGACAATTCTTGACCGAAACCTGAATTAATTTAAATTGAATATAATTATATTTGTATTTATAGAAGATTCTAATCAATATATATATACCTCCATATGATGACAATCCTCCGAAGGCACTCATCACAGATGATGGACTAATTGATTGTTGTGGCATAATAGGCATTTGAGGTGGACCTATTGGTTGTTGAGGAGGCATGATAGCCATTGGAGATGGATATGACATTTGTTGAGGAACTATTTGAGGGATTTGTGGAGAAAATGCTAAAATAAATCGAACGATATGATGAGAATTTCGATAAATTTATTTTCAGCTAGAATGGATGGTTTAAAAATGAATACTAATTATGTATAATGAGGGAAAACAGCGAAAAATCATACGTATTAGTATTCACTGAGGAATAATTAGTATAGATTATGCAAAAAATATTTGATGTATAATTTGCGAGCATGCTAGAGAAAAATTAAAGTGTCGTAATAGCAGGTTGCATATTAGTGTTAATTGTATTATTATTATTATTATTATTGAGTTCTACATATTAGTTACTTCAAAATATGAAAGACTTAATAGTAAGTCTTAATGAAAAATCTTACGCATTGATGATAAAGCCATTGGCAATTGAGGCATCATCGGTTGGGCCATTTGAAGAGGACCGGGCATGAAAGATTGCATTTGTGAACCTATCGATGGTAATTGCATCGACATTGAACAACAGTTTGAACTCATTTGAGGTATTGACATTTGTGGTATTAATGATGGTGGAGCGCAAGGCATTTGAGGCATCATCGGTGGTGCAGCGATTGGCAGTTGAGGCATCATTGGTGGTGGACCAATTGGCATTTGGGGCATCATTGGTGGTGGCGCACAAGGCATTTGAGACATCATTGGTGGCTGTGGTGCATAAGACATCTGAGGCATCATCGGTGGTGGTGCACAAGGTATCTGAGGCATCATTGGTGATGAAGGAATTGGCATTTGGGGCATCATTGGTGGCGCAAAAGACATTTGTGGCATCATTGGTTGTTGAGCAAAAGGCATTTGAGGCATCATTGTTGGTGAAGCGATTGGCATTTGAGGCATCATTGGTGGCGCAAAAGACATTTGTGGCATCATTGGTTGTTGAGCAAAAGGCATTTGAGGCATCATTGGTTGTGGAGCATAAGGCATTTGAGGCATCATTTGTGATCCACCATATCTTGCCATACCACCTTGTTGAAGTAAATTTTGCAATGCGTCTAGTACATGATTAGGGACAAAAATTTGGCGCATTTTAGATCCACCAAAACTCGGCTGAATCATCGAATTGTAATATACTGCACAGGAATTGCCGTATGCTCCAAGACCACCCAGAGGAGAATTAAACGGCATAGCGAATGGTTGATAGGCACTACCTATACCAAATAGGTACTCTCCTCCAATTGGTTGATAATTTGAACTGTAGTTTTCCATCTCCCCATAACCGTAATAAGGATTATAACCCCCGCCATATTTAGCGAGTTCCGATCCTTTAAAACGATTATTACGATTACCCATTGAAAATATTTATGAATTCGTATAAGTGATGTGTGTATGTGTAAGTATATGTAGGTGTATGAAGACGAAACAAGGGAAAATGTTTCAATAAATAATACTATATAATTGAGATACTGTAACTTCTTCAAAGATAACTATTTATACAGTTTGACTGTCTCAGATTTTGGTTAGAGGGGGAGAGGGTGCGATGTTAGACGCAGATAGCGGCTATATCTATAAAAATGATTGCAACATTACACATGTACACATAAATACTCTCTCTCTCCCTCCCTTTCTCTGATCAATCGACCGCAGCAGAATTGTTAATGTTAAACGAGAGAAAGAAAAAGAAATATTACTTGAACATTACAATGATACATATTTCCTTCTGCAACATTTTTTGTCTAAGGACAATTTTTCATTTTTTCATTTTTTTTTATCATGTCTCTTTCATTCTCATTCTTTTTTTACTCATATGATTTAATTGCATTTTTTGCTGAGTCTCTTCGTAGTCATCAACAATGACCTCACATATTTAAAATGCCGTGATTGTAATGAAAGACCTTGTATTTAGTTTTTATGTTCACTATTTGAATTGAATGAGAATGAGTAGAATCAATCTACACATACTATTCTTATTGTAACAACGATAATGAATAGTGAGGTGACAATTACATCGTCGAGCAACCAACAGACTAACTTGTTACACGCTTGTTAGGAGTGTGGAAATTATTTCTGCTTCTTTTTTTCTTGCATACTTGAACGGAAGGTTCTTTGATATAAGTGTAAAAATGAGTAAGATCGCTTCATCAACAATGTCTGATTGCTGGAACACATTTGATAACATTCACAGATTCTCATCATCTTTTAACACATATACAGCGTGTCCAAGAAGTCCGCCGTGAAAAAACAAAGATGGGTATCTTTTAAATAGTTGAAGTGATTTATATATTTAGTTTTCAATGTTATAGTATGTTCGTTAAAGGGTTAGTTTATGTAATTTGGTTCATAATAAATATTCAAAATGATTACCATCATTCAAAATATTTAAAATCGTCCTTTCCGAAACATAGTTTATTTTTATTTTCGTTATTTATTCTCATTTTGAATTCAACTAGATTTTCATACATGTCTTGCTACGACTTGTTTTTACTTTATATTCATCTATAAACTAGTTATATGAAAAGCACCTTCCGCCAGTTACAAACAAAACGAGTTCTTCTGATTATCAATGTTCTGTAACATTGATATTAAACTTTGATAGCTTCAACTTGCAATTATATCTCGTATGATTTAATTGAAAGATATTCAGTCATTATTCGATATGTTGTTGTTCACAGAACGAAACAGAATGTTGAAACAACTCAAATATGTAGTAGTGACCCATTTATATAAACATTATGAACTTAATTAATTTTATTCTTCTATAATTTTTAAAAGTATTTCATATTTTTGTAGATTTCCCACTGCACTAGTTTTGCAAAGTGATTGAAATGCATCTCGAACACAATCTACATTTAGCAGTTGTATGTTATATTCGACTTGGCATTTTTCGTTTTCAAACGATAAATGCCTCAAACTTGACCATGAATAAAATTCTCTGTAGTTTAATATCAGTTGACATAGAAATTTATCAATAAAAATGAATAGAACAAAATTTCAAAGAACACATAATCATAACGTTGAAAAAAATAATATAAATCACTTAACGTAACTAAACCATATTTGTGCTTTTTTTTAATGACGTACTTTTGAGACACCTTATAGAAAATGAAAAAAAAACAAATTTTTATTAAAAGAAGAACAATACATATAATCGCTGGCATGTATATTTGATAAAATAATCTTGATTATTGAATTGAAGTTAGTGAGAATGTTAGTACATTTCAATCATAATTTATTCTTGTTCACATTATTTTTTGCAACATTATTAAATATTATTGATATAGAAAAATTGCATTGTTTATTTTTTTGTCAAATTAAACTTCTACCGTGCATCCTGGATATTGATTAAAAACAAACTTATGTTATATTTCGTCTTCCAATCAAAGATATCATCGCAACAATTCACATTCATTGTCTTTCTCTATACAAATATTTTGAAACATTTGTATATCATTCTTTATATGTTATTTTGTTTTGTTAAAAACATTGTGTCAAAATACAGTAATAAATTGAATAATTATCTGAATCATGATTATTCATTTCATATAAAATATTAACAAACTATAGGTTAGTTGTGCATATCATAAATCTTTAGTGACAAACAGGTATCTATTAATCAACCACTACCTGTCTATCATCATAATGTGTCTAAGAGAAACATACTAATCAGAATGACAATCATCAAAACCGCACAATCATCTAGTTTCTCATTATTTTAACTGAAACACATGACAAGAAGAGAGAGAAAAGAGACTGTCGTCACTATAATAATTAGCAAGTTTTTTTTTCACATTTGTATAAGAAAACTATTGCGCTTAGATTGCATTTCTACTGCAATATTACGTATATAGATAGATGCATACGAGTGAAAGAGAAAGATAAAAAGAGAGAGAGATTGACTTTGATTGGATGTAAATATATTTTTTATTTGATTTTTCTCGTCTAGAAAAAATCGTAAATAAATGCAACAATATGACCAACACACACAAAAATATATAAAAAAGAATTTAGAAAAAGAAAAATAAGAAAAGATTCCACTGATAACACACTAAATCTGAGATGAAATATGAGCATAAAATGCTTGATAAAACATCAATAAGCATTCTAATTTAATGTTCAGATAAATAACGTTTTCTAATGATATTGAACAAGTTTGCTTGTTCATTTAATTGTGTGTGTGTAGGTGTGTGTCGATTGTTATTTGTTTCTTGTTTGTTTAATTAAAAAAGAAATATGTTGCTTTGATTTGGACTATTATTAAATGACAAATTTTTTGCGGTGTTTTATGAGCCCAGATGCACAAAAGAAAAAAGAAAGCAATATGTCTCTACACAGCAATGGGAAAAAAAGAAAAAAAAGAAAACAAGAGTCTAACTGATGATTTAAATAGTACTTTTATTGTGGAGCTGGAAAGCAACAGCAAATCATGCGACCACCAGCACCTGGTGTGGGAAACTGAGCTTGTTGAAATCCACCGATTTGTTGTGGCTGTGGAAATTGAACCGGCATTTGTGGCTGTGGAAATTGAGCCGGCATTTGTGGAACGTGTAAATGTTGTTCGTAAGGAGCAAGACTGGTACCAGATTGAAACACTGGTGGTGAAGGTGAAAAAAATTGTTGTTGAGGCATTGGCTGTTGTACAGGAACTGGTTGGGGTACAGGAACAGGAACAGGAAATGGTTGAGGAACAGGTACTGGTTGAGGAACAGGCACAGGCACAGGATCTATAAAATAGGAAAACAAAAAGATTTGCTTGCATGGTTATATTTTGTACAAAAATGAAAATTCTTACATGGCTGAGGAACTGGAACTGGAACTGGAACTGGAACTGGAACAGGAACAGGAACGGGTTGAGGTACTGGTTGAGGCATTGCTTGTGGTATGGGTGCTGCTTGTAATTGTTGGTAAGGTTGCATCATTGGTGCACCAACTGCTTGTAATGAGCGCATCATACCCACTAAAATAAGATTTTAAACAGAAATAGAGGTAAATTTTAAAAATTAATAATAATTAAGAGCAATTTAGAAGCTAATCACACATACTGGGAGCGCCAGTAATTGGACAGTTAGCTGGGAGTCCACCTCCAAATGATGATCCACCGAATCCGGCACCAAATGATGGCATACCAGCAAATCCACCAGCCAAGGCTACACACGACAAAAAACCATATAAACAATTTATGCATGAAATTTACAAATATACTTACAACCACCGCCATACGAAGCCAAACCACCAAAACCACCACCCTCAGAATGTTCACAAATCAAGAAGTCAGTCACGCATCATTGATTGCAATACAAATCAATATATGTAAGATACGCGCACGTTAGCGTCATCAGATGACAATCAAATTCATTTTTACTTTAAATAAATGTCTATGAAGAAAATGAACGACCCATCATTGGTAAAGCGCCTCCAAAACCTAAAAGCAAGAGTAAAAATGTATTTTCATTTCGATTTAAGAGAAAGAACTTACCACCGCTAAACCCACCAGCAGGAAGACCACCCCCAAATGAAGCACCACCGCCAAATGGCATGCCACCACCAAATGAGGCACCACCACCAAATGGCATACCACCACCAAATGAAGCACCACCGCCAAATGGCATGCCACCACCAAATGAGGCACCACCACCAAATGGCATACCACCACCAAATGAAGCACCACCGCCAAATGGCATACCACCACCAAATGAAGCACCACCACCGTAGTTGGCAAGACCTAAAAGTTTAAAAAAAAAGATATATTGATAACAAATATTCACAAATTGACTGGAAACCTACCGCCACCAAAGCCACCCATTGGCATAGGTGCACACATTGGTGGAGCCATTGGCATTGGTGCAGGCATTGGCATTGGCATAGGCATTGGTGGAGCCATTGGCATTGGCATAGGCATTGGTGGAGCCATTGGCATTGGCATTGGCATAGGCATTGGTGCAGGCATTGGTGCACACATTGGTGGAGCCATTGGCATTGGCATAGGCATTGGCATAGGCATTGGTGCAGGCATTGGTGCACACATTGGTGGAGCCATTGGCATTGGCATAGGCATTGGCATTGGCATTGGCATTGGCATTGGCATTGGCATTGGCATTGGCATTGGCATAGGCATTGGTGCAGGCATTGGTGCACAAATTGGCATTGGCATTGGCATTGGTGGAGGGGCACTAGAAAACGAGAAAAGAGATAATATTTCTGATAAGTAGTTGATTAGTATAAGACTAAGAAACTTACGAAACTCCACCTTGAGGAATAAAAATTACACGAACTTTAGGAGGAAGACCACCGCCGAAAGGAAGACCACCACCGAGAGGAAGACCACCACCATAAGGAAGACCTACTCCGGGCATCTGTCCCATGTGACCTCTAGGAAAAGGAGCTGTTGTTGTCATGTATGGTGATGAATATCTACCAGTGGGATAACCACCATCTAAACAAATATTATGTATCTGTGAGTATGATGCATATGCTACAAAAAAAAAGGATCAAATGCTTACAACTAGGATACGGATCATAAGCGCCTCCATAAGTGCCCATTCCATAGTTTGGATCATATGGTTCACCGTAACCGGCAAGACCGCCGGATGGATAACGAGGTTGTCGATTTCCCATTTCTTGTTAAATGTTGATATGTAACTAATCTATTACCTAAAGCTAATACAGAAAACTTCATATGGGAAATAGAAAATAAAAACTACAGCTTTAATCTATTATAGAAAAATGAGCTAAAATGCAGCTCATCATTTTGCTCTCACACACATTACCTACTCTTCTTCAACTGATGACGGTGGTTGTCGATCTAAAGTAATCGGTCTAATACAAATGTGTCTGATTTTATAGGTAAGCGATTTCACTTTGCTTCGTAGTTAACAACAGAAAGAAAAAGGAGAAAAAAATAGAAAAAAAATGAGAGAAGAGGAAATATTTTTCAGTCAAAAAAAAACTTGCCGAGACGTTCGTCCCTAATTTTGAGGACGACTCTCGCACAATACAATTGGTTTATCATATCTGTCTCTGAATCGTCCATGTATCAATCAATGACGCGTAAACGAGAAGGTTGCCGACGATGGCCGTGGCATATTAAAAAAAAAATGAAAAATGTTTTTTCATCAACCACGGCCGTTTTGTCTGTAGAAGAGAGAGAGAGAGACGAAAATGAATCTATTTACCACACGAATATTCATGGCCAAAAAACCGCGTATAATTTACCTGTGCGTAGTCGCTACTGTCAAAAAGAATGTATGGTTAAAATCAGACCACACATATACATATGCATAAATGCATGCAAAAATAAATATAAATTAATCAAAAGGCGAAAAAATGACAAGTTATCATTTATTCGACATGTACATGTATTTTTTTGATAACCTTGTCGTTGTTGATGAGTTGAAAAGAGTGCTCGTCTTTATATGAAAGATAGTGAGAAAAAAAGAGACAGTAAAGAATTGACGTTTTTTGTAATCAATTTTATTCATCATCATTTTTTTGTATAGTTTCGCTTGGTACCTAACTAAAATAACAATTTCTTGTGACTTCAAGGTGGCAACAACAGCATAAATTGATCAACAGACACCATTCGAACTGATATATAAATTCAGTAGTCTGTATTTTACAAAAAAAATTGTAATGAGCATGAGAAGGAGAATTACTTTCTATAGATGATATCACCGTAAATATATGTAATATGATGTTTTTGATGTATTTTTCAAGGAGACAAGTCATAGTGAATAATAAAATTTTTTTTATTTTCATTTTAATAATACTTATCCTAACACATAATTAGAATTTTGTTTTGCACATAGATGAAATTTTTTTCACCTATCAAACATTTTTGAAGATTCTATATTAAAATAAATTAATTCTCTATTATAGAAAAAAGCATAATAACAATATTGAAAAATGAACGATATATACATATATATGTATAAGTTATCAATATACTTTACTCATCATTTAGCATCATGATTAGAATACATCTTTCTATTCTCAATGTAGAAAACAAAAAAAAACATTTTTTTTTGTAAAGTTATTGTGTATAGTTTGCATCACACAGAAAATGAGATCCTGTTTTGATTTTCTGGGTATTATATATATATACACTGGTTATCAATGTTGTCCTTTATAATAGGTTTCATAGTGAGTCTATGAATACTTTTCTTGTCTATTGTTTCATTTGTTTTTTTTTTCTTCTTTTTCATTTATATCTTAATACCAATCACAAAGCAACAACTTCATATTCAATAATATTATCAATAAATCAGCAGCAAATTATCTTTTGTATTGTAAATGCTTATCATAAATAATCAAAAGGAACATGAAGGTAACTTCATGCTTGATTGCTTCACACCGCAATAGTTGTATGAGTATGTGTCATATAACTGCTTCTTATCATCATTGATTTTAACCTTGGTTGAGCAACTTTAAATTTATGCCAATCTAGGTCTCTCTTTCTCTCTCTTCCTCTATAGATATATATATATATATTTTGCTTGATATCGAAAAAACATATTGAATCAAATATTCATTTTGTTCACTGTTAGATATTAGCGTGTATATAGGAATCCTCACTTTTTTCTGTTTGTTTTTATCTATTGCATAATTGTGTGATGATTTATTATCTATAATATGACTATTTGTCTTTTATCATCATTTATGACATTTGTTTTTCTTATTGTCAGATACAATAATCGTTGACAGGTCAATTGTCATTATTAATCAATCGAAATCACTTAAAGGTTTGTTTAGATTCATACGATAAAACTGTTTTTCTTTTATTTTGCACTAGAAAAGAAAATCTTTTTCTTTTTTGTCTGAAATAGAATGGGTAACCAAGCAAGTCAACGAAATCAATCTAATATGCATAAAAATGGCAATTTAAATCAGTAACTATAATTTTACCCTTTATTTAATCATTAGGTTTTGTTTTGTTCAAATAGATACGGAACAAAATATAGTCCTGATGCTTTTCGAGGACGTTCACCTTTTAATCGATCTCCCAGTAAGATAAAGTTATGTCATAATTTTTAATCATTATTTTTAATTAGATTATGGTGTTGGGACAGAGGAATTCGAAGAACCTTATGAATATACGACCTGGGTTGAGACTTATGTTCCAACAACAGTAGCACCTGCTGTTGGTCGTGCAAGACGACCTGTCATCTATGTTGCAGCTCCGTTACCGGCTGCAAATCCATGTGCTAGTTTTGGTGCTGGTTCACTATTTGGAGGCGGTTTCCCTATGGGAGGTGGTTTCCCAATGGGAGGTGGTTTCCCAATGGGAGGGGGTTTCCCAATGGGAGGTGGTTCACGCCTTCCAGGTAGAATTCCATTCAGAGGTGGGGCACCATTCGGGGGTCGCGTTCCGTTCAAACCCAATGTTCCGCGATATCGTTAAGAGGACAAAGTTTCTTGTCTTTTCTTAAAATAAAAAAAAAAGCATAGATTTTGTTAAGAACTATAAAATATTGATTGAATTTCGAAGTTGTTTTTTTTCTGATTAATGTGAAAGACTTTTTTGCTTGATTACTTATTGAAATTTACATGTAAACTTTTCTTTTTTTCTTATTATGAAAAGAAATTTTCATAAACTGTAAAGGAAAAAGAAAAGAAAGTTTTTTTCTGTGAAACTTTTAAAAGTTTATTGATAAGTTTTTCTTTTTTTTATAATTCTTCTTTGCATTTTGTTTTGTTGTCTTTGTCAAATTATTATTTAAACAAAACAAATGAAAAAAAAAAAGCTATGCTGACAAATATTTTATTTAACGTTTTTTATGTAAACATGGTGCAAGTGTTAGAATTGATTTCGATTTGATTTGATCAGTTGTTTTAACAAAGTCAAATGTATAAAAATATTTTGTTGATGATTTAGTTTTATCATCTAATGAATTGGTTTTTGAACATTGAAAACCAATTGATTCAATTTTTCTTATGAATTTTTGTGGTTGGTTTTCAAAACGCGATGCTATTTCAACGATTTTCATTGTACCACGTAAACGAAGAATACGATGAGCTTCATGAATAAAATCAGTTAAATTTGTACCCATTAATGATAAACAAAATATAACAATATCAACAGAATTATTCTTTAATGGTGTATGCGCTATATCACATACTTGAACATACTCATTTAATGCAACTAAATCAAAACTATGAATATTTGGATGTGTAGATTTAAGTGTACCAGCAAGACGTGCATCACCACAACCCATATCAACAATTACAAGATTTGATGAACGTTTACGAATATAAGCAATTATTTCATCTAATGGTTGATCAGGCCATTGAGACATACTTGTCTGAAAGTAAGAAGTTAGAAAAAAAAGACTATGTTTTTTTCCCATTATTTGAATAAAACTTACGGAATAACCTTGATGATAAGCATAGAAATTTTGAGGATCTTTTTCAAACATTTGTTGAGCTTCTTCACTTGTTGATGTATATAATTTTTCATTAAGATAACGAAAACGTGATGTTATCATATGAGAAACAAGTTTATCACAAATTGATGGTTTAGATTGTTGAGAAGATTTCTTCTTTGGTGGTTCATTTTGTTCATCAAGTTCCTGTTTACGTTTATTTGTTTTTGGTAATGTTGGAATAATATTTTTTAATTCCGGATGATTCATTAAATAATATTTATTTTTACGACTTTTTTTTGGTATTATAGATTGCTTTTGTTGTTGTAGTTCATTATTAATATGTTTTTTTAATTCTACTCGTTTTTTATTGATATTATCATCATCGTCTGACTCATCATTTAATATACGTTCTTCTCGTTTACGATCGATTGGATTATTATCATGACGTGGTACACGTTCGAAACTTTTTCTTTTCGATTTCTTTTTATCAAGTAATGATAATTCACTATCAGCAAGAATTTTTTTTACTTGAATATAATTTTTATTTGTACGTTTTTTATGTGGCATCTAAAAAATAAAAATAAAAACAAAACAAAACCTTATTCTTCATGTAAAAAATTCAATATCTTTATTCAAAGATTACTATGATACAAATATATTTAGATAACATTAAGTTTTCTTTTTGTTTGTAGTTGAAATATATTAAGGTAAATCTATTTATAGAAATATATGTGTAAAAAAATCATATTCTAATCTACACTAATTTACATTTCATTTATTATGAAAGATTTCTATTTGATATAGACGATCGTTAGAAGAGTGATTGAATTCAATCAGATTTTTGGAGACCTCAGAATTGACATGAACGAAAAACAAAAAGTAGAAAATGTTTTTGAGATCGGGACTTTATAGACTGACTATGCAAATCTCTTTATTAAGTGCATTCTGTGATAATTGTTTTTTTTTATTAATTTTAAACTAAATAGTTTATTTTTCTAAATCTTATATTTAATTGAATTCAAAACATGGCGTCCTTGCATTTCAATAATGAATCAATTTACCATACGCCCTTAGAATGATAAATAGCGTATAATCATAGATTTTAATGAAAAAGGTTCGTTTGATTTTTTCGTTTTTCTTTTTTCAATATAAAACATAAATATAACAAATAGAAACACAGAAATTAATCATTAGACGTATGTTAAAATAGTCTTTCTTTATCAAATAATTAGTTCTGTTCTCTAATAAATAATATTTGAGTTACATTCAATAGAAGGTTAATGAAAATAAATCAAAAGAAAGTGACAACGTTGTGTAAACGATAAAAAGAAAAATCATTGATGTGTGACGGTACATCGTTTCGAGGTATTTTTTTTCACTTTCGTCATTGTATCTATCAATTATTAACGACAAAAAAAACGTAAGAGGTATATCACTATGTAACATCAAATAAATTTGTTTTTTTTTTTCTATTCATGAAATAACAATAATCATAACAATCAATTGTCAGTCAAATTCAACTATATGTATATAAAAAGAAAAAGAATAGAGAAAGGAATTTATTAATTGGAATATGATAATCAAATAAAGAAAAACCTCATGTGAATGTATATAATTGGCTCTTTAAATAGTTTGCAATATACAAAAAGATAATAATTAATCGACTATTATCAAGAATAGGAAGATAAACAATATACCGTAATAAATTCAAAATAAAAAAAAAAATAATTTTTTTTTTTCAAGAACTGTCTAATGATGATCTACTGCCAGAAAGAAGTCGTTGTGTATCATTAATAAATCTTTGTGAACTATGCCAAAAGCCATAGAAACCATAAATGAGAAAACCTAATCAAATAAAATATAGTTCATCATTTCGAAAGAAAAATTATCATTGAATAAACATACCAATAAACATCCATACACCAAAACGAATCCATGTTGCTGATGATAATTTGAGAATCAAATACGTATTAACTAATACACTCAATATAGGTACATAGGGTACATATGGAGTCTATTAAAAAAAAATCAATCATAATAAGAAATTTAATTGAATAACTCACTTGAAAATAAACTGATTTTTCATTTTTTGGTTGTCGTGCAATTGTAATAACAAAAAAAATTTCTATTACAAAAAAAATTATAAGAAAACTTATTGCTATTGGATCTTTTTCTTCAAGACGATGTTGAGCAAATATTTGTATAGCACAAAGAATAAAACCATTAATAGCTATAATAATTATTATAAAAAACACAAAATAAACAAATAAATAAAGAAATAAAATGAAAAAAACAAAAAAATTACTCAAGCAAGTAATTAGATATTTAGTTAATCTTGCTGATACAATCGTTGGATGTAATCGGAATGGTCGAAATAATTGTTTACAAATTGATTGTTCAGTTTGTTCATCATTATCTATTAATCGATTCTCAACAGGTTGATAACTATACAAAACAGAAATGTTTTTTTTTATTGATTTATTGAAAAAGATGACAAGTCAATAACTATTAAAATCGATCCGATCTTTTCTCCTATGTCAAATTGTCATACAAGGTGACCGAAAGTGAGCCTTCGTCAAATAAGTTATAGAACACTTATTTGTGTTGTGCATGAATTGTTTTTTTTGACTCAACCTTGAGAGAGATTATGGATGAATTTTTCGACAATACAAAAAAATGGTTGCAAAATTTTTTGAAATATACGTAAATCTATTCAGTTTTGAATATTGATTCAGAATACCATATTAATTTTTATCTGAATCCTATTCCTCTAATCGAACTCTAGAAAAAAAAAATCACTTCTGGAAAATAGTCTTCATGATTTTCTTTTTATAGCCAATATTTTTTTTTCCTTGATTTTTTTATATCATTTTGATGCGCTTGAAAAATGCTGATTATTATTAATAGGCCGATTCAATGTACATATGACAGTCATTGACTATGTCAATCGACCTTGCACAGATAAAACAAGTACTATATGACTAATTCTATGAGGTCTCGCTTTCGAACATCTTGTATGATAGTTTGGCATAGAAGAAAAGAGGGCGCCAATTTTAACAGTTATCAACGTTCTCTCTCGCTCTTCTTTTCACCGTAAAAATAAAACAGATATTGATACAAGTGAATAAGCAAGTAATGTTCCAATTGACATCATTTCAACTAATTTTTTTAAATCAAATAATAATGCCATTATTGCTAGAAACAAAAAATATAAATATAAGTATAAACGATTTTTTGTTTGCTATACCTGATACAATACCACCAAGAATTGTTGCTACTATGGGTGTTTGTAAACGTGGATGTATCCAAGCTATAAAACGAAATATTAATCCATCAGTAGCTATTGCATATAATACACGTGGTAATGGTAAAAGGGAACCAAGTAATGATGCAAAAATACCTATAGAAAAATGATAATAATTTACATAAAATAATATGCTATTGAACAGTAGCATAGCCAGAAAGTTTTGAATAATAGGTAATGTTCGAATGAAGCTATTTTGAGATTTGGACATCTATGGACAATTGTTCCATAATTTAGAATTTGACAATTCAAAAAACAATGATAGCAAGAACCGAATAGAAAGATGTGGATGTTAAACAAGACAATACTTGTACCGACACTGGTTGTTTCAGATTCTGGGGATTTCTCGAAACTGCTGACCTCTAGGACAATTATTCAAAAGTTCATAGCTGGCTACGCCACTGATATTAAAGATATGTAGAACAAACCAGCTAAGGCACCAACACCGATTATATATTTAAAGGTTGGCAAATGAACATAATGAAAAGCTTCAGGTAAACCAGCGTCAGGATTAATTAGATAATATGGAACCTGAATAGAGAATAAATTTATATGAGATTGAATCATTCCTGTAATGAACAAACATATAGCAGCGGACAAGTTTAAAATAGTTGTATTTGTGAGTTCTCTTTTTATTGGTAATAACTAGGAACAACCTGAACAAAAATGATTGAACAGTTGAAAGGATCTCTATCAGAATTGGGGGATTTAAAAAGTCCAGTAAAACTGCTTCGGTGAACATTTCTCGATTCTCTTTATAACCTTCTTTCATTGAACTATAATCAATTTATTAAATGCCCCAAAGGATCAAATACGGCGAAATTATTGAAAATTTCTCATAAAAAACAAGAGAAAAATGCTTCTTAGGTCTTATATGAATTGAATACAGTTCCATGGAAACACTCAAAATATTTCATTTTGCTCTATCTAATAAAAACTTCAAATCTATGCCAGGAAGCTAGTTTTTGAAAGTCTTGGGTTCCCAGGCATCCTCATCCAAGCAGTTGTATTGAAGTTTTTAGATCTATCAATTCGGATAGAGAATATTTCCAGTTACTCAATCATTTTTTCAGATTCTTCCTACCTGTTACTATCAAGATGAAAATTCAAAAATACAACTGATCTCAACCTACGACTGCCACTATAATTGTCGAAAATTATGTGATTTTATGAAACGAAGAAAAATGTAAGTTTGCATCCTTATAGCTTTTATACGAACAAGATCTGATATACAGATTTGCTCTGATGAGTACGTATACAGTAGCGAGTGGTACGAAAATTTCTACACAATATGTTCTTTCATTGGTCAACCCGATTATGAGAGCTAACAAAACATAGGGTTAGAATCAGAATTTAGTGCTCTTTTCGTATATATGTTTTAAATTTATATGAGGATCATAGATTAGGAATTATGAGTGAATTTTTGAAAGCTCCAAAAATAAATTTTAACCGAGTTTCAGTGTGCAAAAAAGTCATTGACGATAGAAGTAAAATTTATCACAAATACTCCAAAACAAAATGATAGCGAAGATTTCACTACGAATTGATTAATTTTCTGTGAGGTTTCTATAAATAATAAGACTTTTAGTAGAAGACACATTAACATCTTCAGGACTTCTTGATTTTACAGACTTACAAAATAAGCTTGATCATTTCTGAAGGATTACTGTGAGACATTCGGTTCTTAGCTCACATTGAAGAAAGCTGTCTCGCTCTTTATGCTATACACAAAATTCAATAACAGGCATTATGCTGTGAAGGACGTATATTGTCTAGGTGCTACTATCGGCGCCAGAATTCAAGGCAGTCGGATGTTTTTTGAATAACTTTTTATAGGAACAAGATAGAGACCTGCGGTTTTCAATGTTGGATAGCCAAGACCTAGGAGCATATTTTGATAAGCAAAATCTTTTCTGAGAAAAAATTCAAAGATCGGTTTTTTAGAGAATTTTTGAAAAACCATGCTGGATTTCTGAAAACTGCCATAACAGTCTATTGATTTTTTACATATTCAGAATTCGCATCGAAAACTGAATCGAACCACGTATGTTTCGAATCTTTTCACGAACTGTTTTTTTCGTCGAAAAATTCACCCCTGGTTCCCATGAGAGGTAAGTCTAAAATGAGGGCAGCGAAAACTCCGTTTTTATTGTTTATTCATTTGCCATTTTATGTTCTACTAGCATTTTAGAAGCTCCGAACTCGATTTCCGCTGTCCAAGTGACTTTTTGACTGACTTTATTTTTTGATCTCTTTCTCAGGCGGACCAGAGGTGAATTTTTCGGCGAAAGAAAAAGTTCGTGAAAAGATTCGAAACATATATGAATCGACTCAGTTTTCGATGCTGATTCCGAATATGTAAAAAAATCAAAATACTCCTATGGCAGTTTTCAGGAATCCAGCGTGATTTTCTAAAGATCCGCTGAAAAACCAATCTTCAGATTTTTTTTTCTCAGCAAAGGTTTTGCCTATGAAAATCTGCTCCTGAATCTTGGCTATCAAATGCTGGAAATCGCAGGTCTCTATCTTGTTCCGATCAAAAGTTATTCAAAAAAATATCCGACTGCCTTGAATTCTGCCGCTGATAGTAGTTCAAAAAATTCCTGAGCCTGATGCGGTGGGACTAAGCTAAATTAAGCATCTTTATGAGGAAAATAAGAAAATAGCACACAATCTATTTCGTAGCCTATGAGTTTCACAAAACTCCCGAACATATATTTGAAACGTATACAAAATTCTAATTCTAATCCAATGCTTTACATGTACTAATAATTCCGTAACCGATCGAAACAGTGTGTCCGAAAGTTTTGAGACTAAATACTTCCTTTACTTTTGGCTTCTTTGAAAGTGCTTCATAGTTAGAAAGCTATGAGTCTTTCCAGATCCGAGTCTGTTCCACAAAATCGTGAACCCACATATTGTCAACTGTTCAGATATGTATAGTCAGCCGACAGAGAAAGAAAAAAATAGCGTGTTAAGCGAATCAATATAAAATGTGCTATGTACGATGTTTTCTCGTAAAAAAAAAACGGGCCGAACTTATGATTTATACTAGTCGATAGAGAAAACTTTTCTCTATCTAACTGTGCTTCTATTTTTTTTCCAAAAAAGTGTTTCTACCAAGAAATAATCGATACAAATTGACCAATCAAAACACATTAACGCTGATGATTTGATAATGAATCGATGATTCATCGCGATTAGTCTGCAGACTAGAGACCTGCGGAGTCAACTTTTTTCATTCCGAAACCCGACTCCGACTCCGATTCCGAAATCTTTCTTTTTATGACTCCGATTCCAACTCCGATTCCAAAAATTTTTATTTTTTGACTCCGATTCCGACTCCGAAAAACTCCGAAATTTTTTAACAATGTCATTTAAAAATAAAACGTTCTCAGCAGTCAAAGGACTCTTTAATGACTTAACATGCGCACGTTTTACACTAAAAATCTCAAGTTTCTCTTTAAAAAAAACCAGTTTATGGATGTTATCATCTTCAAAGTCGCTTTTTCCCCTCAAAAAAACCTTTTTGAATGTGTAAAAAATCCACAGTTTTGCTCCTAAAAACGCGTTTCTGTTACTGATTTTACCGGCCTTGGATGTTCTTCGTCTAAACAAGGAAGAACTAATGATGAAGATAGTTGTAGTACTTTGAATGACATTAATATATCTTTTTTGACTAATGTTGTTATGTTTTCATCTCACTTGATCATTCGAGTGTTATAACTGGAAAGTGATTCGCTCATCTTTCTGTCCTACAAGTGATATAAATCTATGTGACAGATATTACGCTTTATTTTTCTATTTACTAATGTTAAAAATTAAGTTTTGGTAAATCGAAAAAAAAATATCGGAGTCGAACTTGTAACTGACTCCGACTCCGACTCCGACTCTGTCGGAGTCGGAGTCGGAATCGGGTTTCGGAGTCCTCCCCAGGTCTCTACTGTAGGCTAATACTTAAAAATTTTATTTTAGTTTTTATTCGAAAATAATGAAACAATCTTTGCAAGACCAAAAAGAAGTAAAGTCAATGATGAACCAATAGGCTACTTGCTAACTATTATACGCTCTATTCGGAAGCGTCAAAAATTATTTGAGTCGATAATTTTTTACCAAGAGCTTCTCGTCATACGAAACGCCTTTTGGTCAACAAGTCAATTTTTCAAAAATTGAAGTGACATGAAGAAAAACTCGAATAGTACATTTTTTATGCTAGTTTATGCTCTATAAGTGAATATAATAATAACAGTTTCAACGTTTAGTTTGCAGTTACCATAATGAAACTAAAGTGTACGGAAAAAATTTCCATCCAAATTATTTTGTACAGAGAAAATTTCTAAGTCGAACTTTGGGAAGAGTACAAAATTCTGATTATGCCCCATATCTTTTGATTCATTGAAAACATTTTCAAGATAATCAAAAATAAACAATTATTTTATCTCAAAACTTTCCGCGTATCAGTTGAGAAGGTTTACTGCAATCATTCTATATCCGTTCTATTTTAATGAAGACTTTACTCCTGCAACTTTCAAATCATGAAAATGATTTACAAGATAAGTTTGAGAACTGTTTAATAGTCTTTAAGTTAAAACTATGTGTATCATGTAGATTCTAATGAGCTATGAATATTCTGAAAAGAATTTAAGCTTTTCGCTTATTGTTACTGAGATACTGCATTTTTATGATATTTTCTTAGCTAATTTCGTGGTTCCCCAAAGGAATACTAGAAAGATTCGTTTTCGAATTTCGACCTGAAACTCTGCACGGAAACAGATCTTAACCAGAATAGCTTATTCTGAAAGTTTCATGTCCTTTGATTTAGTTCTATCCTAAAATAAGAGTATCGAATGTACTAATGTATATCTGTATCTTAGGATAGAAATAACGAAAATATCTGAAAATTTCAAAAGAAACTATTCTCAGTGAACCGAGTTTCTATTGAAAAGCTTGAAGCTGAAATTTAAAAATTACCGTAAAAATGAAGTATCTCGGCAGCTATAATCTATGATCCAGAATTCTTTTCAGAATATTCATAATTCATTTGAGTCTACATAATACACAGAGTCGTGGTTCAACAGTAACATTTATTTCAATTTCTTAAGTTCTATCAATTACACGAATTTACGACGCACTCAATCTTCTTTATACTGTTGCTTCTGTTGCAATTATAACAAATCTCTCACCATTAATGTAATAACAATTGATACAGAACAATAAACTATTGAACAAACGAGTAATGTTAAACAGATAGAAAATGGTATAGCTCGTTGTGGATTTTTAGTTTCTTCACCTAGGAAAAAATAAATTATTTTAATTGAAATAAAAAACAAAATTTCATTTACCAGCTGTTGCAACAAGATCAAAACCAACAAAAGCATAAAAACATGTTGCTGCACCCGCTAATGTTCCTTCAATACCGAATGGAAAAAATCCACCTTTACCAATTATCATTGTACTATTGGTTATATTGCCTATCTAATGAGCTTAGAAAAGTTCAAAATCCATTTTTATTAGAAAAACTAAAAAATCTACTTCGTTCGGTGAAATATTCCAATTATGTCCATTAACTTCAGTTAAACCAGCAATAATAACAGTAGTAACAACAATAAGATTGACAGCAGTAAGAACACTATTTAATAGTGCCGATTCTTTAATACCAATCGTCAAAAGAACTACGAAAATAAATTTCTATTTAATTAATAATTTTCATTTATTTTCTAACTTACGAGTTATAATAAGACATAAACCCATAGCAAATAAATCTGCATATTCTGAAAATATGCCAGAATGTAATGGCAAATGTTCTTTAAAAAAGTTTTTCATTGTAAAATTAATTAGAGAATCAAAATAAGCACTTAATGCTCGTGCCGTACTAGCGGTACCTAAAATAAAAAAGAAAGAAACATTTTCTTTTGTAGTAAGAATCTATCAATTGAAATCAAGTTTTGCCAAAATGATAGTGACTTTAAAAAAAATTGTATCATAGCAGCATCATTGATGTAAGCAAAAGATCGACTTGAAGACGATATATTCTAATCCTCGGACATGAACCTATTCCTCCTGTAAGCGATGAAAAATAGCCATCAACTGTCTTTGTTGTTTTTATTTTGGCGGTGTATTGAGGTCATATCTTCATGATATAAAGTATTATTTACAACTTTTTTTGTGATATCGGCTAAATTTATGGATTCTCACTAGTTTCATGTTACATCCTATGTATGCTTTCTACAATGATGAAACATTTTATTTTATAAATAGGATTCGTATCTGAGATGTTAATGATCGGTACTTCTTTTTTTGACTCAATCCATTCGAAACTTAACTTGACTCACTTCATGGGCTAACTTGCAAACTAATCTAAATTTTATTAATAAAATATTTAGTTAAAAATTCGTTAGTTTTTATTTATTGACAAATCCGTTTTTTAACTATTTGTGAATCTAAGATTCTTATAATTAGAATGTTATTTGTTATGTCTGAACAAACACATGAACATGCCCAAATTTAGATGAAACTTCCACACAGCAAATAGTACAGTAAAACTAATAGAATATGTTGCAATATACGATGTTAAAATAGCGAATACAAATTCGGCTAACGAAGGCACCGCCCGAAGCGATTCACTGCTTTTGAGCTCTTTTTTTTTGGTATATAGAGAGGACGTTTAGATTAGAATATTCCTAAAAGGATTTGAGCAAATATGATTTCGGTACAAAGTTATAGTCATTTTACTTTAGGTTTGGCATATGGCACGGTATACACAAACAAAGAGACTGACGGTATTTCGACCTGCAATTTTATCCACAGATAAGTCTACTTGTAATTAGAATGTCCCGAAAATTTTAGCTAAAAAAAATGCTTCCTTCGCAAGATATTGAATGTCGAAAAAACATGAGGTTCTCGCATCTTTTATGGGATCTGTGTGATTTTTGAAAATTCAACATCTCGCGAAGAAAACATTCTTTTGAGCTGAAATTTTCAGAACATTCTAATTACAAGTAGACCTAGTTGTGAACAAAATTTCAGGTCGAAATACCGGCAGCTTCTTTGTTTCTGCATACTGTGCCATATGCTACAACTAAAATAAAATGGCTATAACTCAATAGAGAAGGCCTATTGGTACGAGTCCTTCTAGGAATATTCTAGTCTCGAGGTCCCCTCTATATGCCAAAAATATGAGCTCAAAAACGGCGAATCACTTCGACCGGTTCCCTCGTAAGATGAAACTAGATTACTCATCATCATTTTGTATAATTAACGAACTAATTAATATGTCATGCACTAAATTTGGTTTTATGCATATATGAACTTGTTTTTTGGTACATCTAAGAGAAGACCCACATCCATACCCAAAACACATTTATACGTATACATACTTCAAAACAAGTAGATGAACGGCTAGAACGAAGAACTAAGAAATGGCATGAATGTTGAACTTAATTATATGGAGAAAGAAAGAATGAAAAGCAAAACTTGTCAAAGGATTGAATTCGCGAGTACATGTAAAAATAAAATATGACCTATAAATCGTGAAATAATATCTAGCACATGGTCCGTCAAATGTTCAACCTGTGGATGAATCACAGGTCATTTCGTCAACATCTCTGATTTTTACATAAAGATCAATACGTAAAAACTAAATGCATAGAATGCTTATGAAAAAAAGTGAAAATATAAAACAAGAATAATTATATGCAGAAAAGTACGATCAAAAATTCCTTAAAAAAGATAGTTTTCTAATACAAATACATAAAAATCAAAGACTTATGGTCGTTGTCTTTAACGTCTTCAAATGTTTGCAAGCTGGTTTTTTTTTCGATCTAAAGTGAGCAAGAAGAAGATTGAAATCTGAATCAATTTTACATCGACTACCAGAAATACAAAAGAATGGATGCGCTTTCATCTTACTAGCAGTTAATAGGATCATTCGATAGAGAAATTATTCCCGTATCTGGAAAAATAGAACGAAAGAACATAAACATATATTTATCATTCATTACTCTTACCCATACAATTTAATAGGATTCTCTCAGGGTGAACAAATAATTTGATCGTTATCTGCTTAAATCTTGTTTTTTTAAGGAAATATTGTCCAACCTTCTATCATTTATCTATGAAGAAAAGCCGCGAACATAGAATATGAATTACTTTTCTGAACAACTTGATTAATTAATATCATGTTGATAAAACATGACACAAAGACATCTTAATAAAATCTATTGATTGATGTATGATATAGATCAAACTGTAGTTTATTGGATGTGTACATTATTTGTAAAATTAAAAAAGAAAAAAGATTTGTTTAATTTCTATATAATATGAACGAAGCTAAAGGCGAAAAACACCTATATCGACGATATAACGGTTTTTAACATATCAATTGTCGTAATTTTTAATTTTATGAATTCTAGAGGAATCGAAAAGAAAACATTAGCAAGCATCATTATATAGAGCAGCAAAATCATGCAGATAGATGTACAAAACTGCTAATGTTGATATATTCTTCAATCTTGTATTATTTTACAATGCTTTTCAAGTATTTTCTTTCTATATTTATTTAAACATGCAATTGAACATTTATAGAATTCAAACTAGTATAATAAAAAAAAAAGAAATCTATAAATCACATCTTATAATTATTCTTTCAGTGTACTGTTTAATAAAATGAAGAAAAGTAATTAGATCTATCTATATGCAAACTGTTAGAATGAAACTCTGTAATAAGATTTTTCGGGAACTACCTACGAATGAGTCGAAAATCTAGTAAATCAGTTAGAACTTGGTGCAAAAAGTCCCATCAAGATAAACCATTTCAGGCTTTTACTAGTCTCACCGAGATATCCTTCCCAGTCGAATATGAACTCAGATGGTGAGTATCATTTCCTCTTTAGTTAATTTCAATATCATTGACTTGGTTTTCAATTGTTCAGTTCTCAGGATAAGTCAAAGAGTAGATGAAACAGATGATCGTGTAACTATCGAGTATATTTATCGAAGAGAAAAGATTGAAAAGGAAGTCAAATTGAATGATGTTATTCTACAAGATAGTAATTGTTATTTTGTATTTTTCTTGTTACTGAATATTTCAATACATATTCAAATTAATCATTGAGTTCCACAAAACTATGGTAATTTTTTTAAATTTTAAACGTTTTTGTGCCAAGTAGAGAACCTGATATCTAATAGAATATTTTCCAAAAACTCTATCTCGTAATCTAAAACATAGGATCTGAATGTTAAAAGGACATATTTTTTCTTGATCATTCAAGTATCATTAAAAAACAAAAAAAACTAATCATTGACAGTTTTTTTCAAAATAGATGTTCAATTCAAAATTAACATACCTATAACATATTCTAAGACCATATTCCAACCTAAATAAGCATAATAAACATAAAATCAAAATTTTTGATTTAATAAAACTTCTTACCAATAATAAATGCCATAATTTCTCCTACGCTAACATATGTATATGTATAGGCACTTCCAGCACGTGGTGCTCGTGCACCAAATTCAGCATAACAAAGTCCGGCAAGAACCGAAGCAATAGCTGCGATAAGAAAACTAAGGACCACAGATGGACCTGCTGTTTCATGAGCTACTTGACCAGTAAGAATATAAATACCTGTTCCAAGTGTCGAACCAATACCTAAAAGAAACAACTCAATGGAAGAATTTTAAAAAAATAATAAAAATATATTATCTAACCCAAAATAGTCAAATCAAATACATTTAAACATCGTTTTAATTCCGAAACGTATAATGTATTAGTATCATAAGTTTTTTTTCGTGTTAAATTATCATATAAACTATACATTGCACTTGTCATTTTCTTTTTCTTGTTCAATTATTTATTGTAAACTAATAATAAATATGTAACGATTATAAATATTGAGATATTATTATAGATCGTGTTGGTCTTATTATGAGAAACGAATGAATAACAACACTCTTATCGATATATTGAAAAAATAAAATCGACATTCGAAACAGAAACTCGTTTGATGAGAACCAATCACAAGTCCATTCATTTCCAATTTTTATGTTTGATCATTAGCCACATAGAAAAGACGACAAAAGATGGCGTTATAGATTTTCCTTTCACGTAATTTTTTCTTAATGATTTTTTTTTCGATATAGATAAAGATGACACTAAATTAAAGATCAATAACAAAATGAAGACATAAATCAAGTGAAGAATCGAAATTTCTAATGGAAAAGTACCTTACGAAGAAACCTTGACAATTGATCAATCTGTTTGTGCATCATGTACACCCTAAAAATGAGTTCAAACTATTAGCTTGTTGCCGATGAGATACCGCATTTTTACGGTATTTTTCATTACAATATCGTGCCCCCTTCTCATTCAGGAAAGTTGATTTTAGAATTTCGACTTGAAACTCTGCATAGCAACGGGTCTGGACGAGAGCAGTTTATTGTGAAATTTTTAGATATTTTCAATGTTCATATCCTAAGAAACAGCTATGATAAATATGTAACTTCGAAAAGATCTGAAATCTTTGCAATAAACTATTTTCGTTTAGACCTGTTGCTTTACTAAGCTTCAAGTTGAAATTCGAAAAAATCGATTAGATTTGTTCGAAGAGTTTCTTCGGAAACTGTATTAAATGCTAGCGTATGAGATATAGAGATATAGGAGGTATAGGAATTGATTTTTTCGAGCAAGGATTGGCAAGTGGCATCAATATATTTTATGAATAGATGTTTAAATTCAAACACTATTGAATGATTAACTGTATCAGTTAATCCATATCTCCTACATTTCTATATATCTATATCTCCTATATCTCATGCGCTAGCATTTAATGGAGTTTCCGAGGAAACTCTCAGAACGCATCATATGGATTTTTTATTTGCGATGATCAGCAATATTAACAATCGAAAAACTAAGACGAGATTTAGATTATTATTACCTTCTTCGAGTACACCAACATCCTTTATCTTTCAGAAAATGATTAGCGAATGCATAGAATAAGCGTTGCTTGAGTACATCATATCCTGATGGTTCCCAATTAACAATTGGATTATCCATTTTATTGATGAAAACAACTAAATAACAAACACCAGCTGTTTTAACTAACATCGCATGTTCACAAATTTGACCACCACGTTCAAAACTTGTTTCAAATTCACCTTTACGAGTTGAAATGGTCTAAAAGCATAATATTATAATAAAAATGATTGAAAAGAATAGCAATATCAGCTTGTGCTGCACAACCAATCATATTTGGAACAAAACATTTGTGATCAGGTGCATCAAGAATAATAAAATGCTTTTCTTCAATTTCAAACCAAACTCGACCAACTTCAACAGTTTTTCCTGTGTCTCTTTCTTCTTCATTTGTTTCTAATGCCCATGAAAAATACCCAGATTCGAGAGATCTTTCACGAGCTTCAGTTTGATATTTTTCCAATGTTCATTTGACAACTTGTCCAGTTAAAAACCTAAGAAAGAAAAGTCTTTCAATCATATCATTTCATAAAATGAAGTTTACACAAGTTGTCCATCGATAGTTAATTTTCCAGCATCAACGTGTCCACACAAGACAATATTAAGTGGTTCCTTCTTTCGTACAATATCTCGTTTAATAATAACATTTTTCTTTTCCTTTGGAATTGCTGATCCACTGATTGCTTTGGTTTTATTCATTGTTGTTGTTGTATCATCAAGTACTCCTACATATAATTATATTAAAATATGCATAAAAACTAAAATAAACTAACTCTCGCTGTCTTAATCAGGAAAATCATCATAATCTCCTTCTCCTACAGTAGTGACTGGTTCTTGTACTTGCTGTTGAACAATTAATTCATTAGTCTTAATCACAGGTTCTGTTTGGTTAGTTTCATCTTCGGTAGTATTTTGAGTAAGAACAGATGTTGATGGTGGAGGTTTAGATACTAATGGTTGAGGGACAGTTGGAGGTTTTGAAGCAAACGAAAATTCAGAACCCAATGAAGGTACAAATTCGACGACATTCACATTCAAGCCACCCAATTTTGTAGTAGTTGATGATAATGTCGAATTGTCATCTTGTTGATTTCAACTAATAGCAATTGCATTAGTTTCTACGTGTTAAACACATTGGCTTTGAATAAACATACGGTCGTCACTAGACTCTCAATAATTTGGTGAAACTTTAGATCTTCATCGAAAGATCTAATCCAATCTGATATAAAAGTTCTCTTGAACGCCAGTATCATTTGTCAAGCTTGATTCAACATTTAAGTGAAGCGAGATTTAATAAAGTAAAAAAAGTTTATTCATGTGTATTCTGTGTTCACAGCAAAGATAAAAGACAGAAAACCATAAGAAAATATTAAAAAAAAAACAAATGGTCTAAAGTTATGTTTATCTGAGAACTTTAAATAAAATTGAAAGCGATAATTCAAAATAAAATATATAATTATATCATACGCTTCTTATTTATATGCTATCCTATTTCCTTTCATATGCATAAAAGTGTAATTTCTGTTCATGACCTAAGTATTTGTGAATAATATTTAATAAATTTTTCGTGCGACAAGCATTTTCTTCTTTACTTTTTCTGAACACGCAATAACGTATGTATGAATGAGAATACAGCCCAATCAGAAGTAAACGAAAAAGACAATAGATGTTCATCTTTGAATTCATTGACTATTCATCAACACTAATATTACTGATTATTTTAAAGAAACTTGACAATACGAATGTTCTCTATTGATTATTGATTCTTGAAACAGAATCTATGGAACGCATTCTTCTTGCTGCCGATTATCCTAATCTAACCGAACTTAAATTTTACAATGTTAACGACTGTAGTATTATTTCACATCATTTTACAGGTAAAAAACTTCAGTAGTAATGTGAGAATAGATTTCAATGGAAACGTTATATACAGTAGATAATATCTAATTATTTATTTAGTTGAATCATCATTTTCACGTATTTTTCAAGAACAGATTACCGATCTTATTCTTGTGTATAACAGAGATATACACATGCTCTCAATGAATCCAAACAAAAAATACCTGTATGAATATACACTGAAAATTTTTGAAAATCTAAAATACCTCTCTGTTATTCAATATGGCCGACTTTTATCTATTCATGATTTAGCTTCGATTACGTGGTTATCATTAAATCTTATCAAATTATGCGTTGATGTTTGCCGTTTTAACGATTGATTTGCGTTACTTCATGATCGTCTCAAACAACTGAATACATTTATTGTTAACATTGATTATATAGATGATAATTTATCAAGTGTGTTCAATATGGTAGGTTCATGTATTACTAGATATTTTTCTCAATTTAAATTATGTGAGTTATCTGATCAATAGTTGATTATATTCTGTATGTGAAAAGTTTCAAAAATCATTTATTCATCTAAACTTTTTTCTGTATAATCGATAATAATATATATATATACAAACATTGATTTGTTCCTTTTAGGATGATCTATCTACTATGAAATGTTTCTCATTAACATGCTGTTCCTATACTAATAAATATGATACTCGAGTTTTGTCTCTTCTTCGTTGTATGATAAAACTTGAAGAATTAATTTTAGGGATATTACTAACGACGAACAAACTACATTTATCGATGGTACTCAAATTAATGATAACATTCTTGTACATATGTCATGTCTTCGTAAATTTATTTTTCATATCAGTACTGAAGTTGAACTACATCATTTAACTCATTATTCATCGAACGAAGATATTCAACGAACTTTTACTAACATAGGATATCATCAAGTATGCTGTATACTAAACTACATAATTGATAGTTTCATGTGTTTTCATTACTATTCGCGCTTGATTATCTCGGATATGTTGACAATACATTTTCACCAATAGACTTCAGTCGTGTTACGAAATTGACGGTATACGATAAAATTTCATTCAAACATGAATTTTTGATCCGAATTGCACGTTTTTTTTCCTGTGCTTAAAAAATTAAGTGTTATTAATTTCGAATCACAGTCACAGATGAGAGACAATTGGGTCTATAACAATAATGGATTGTATTCAACTGTTGAATATTCAAATCTTATTTCACTTTGTGTACAATATAATCATATTGATTATATCGAGCAAATTTTCAATTAGAGAAAAACACATCTAACCATATTAATCGTTGGTTATGATGAATTAATATTTGTAACAAAAAAAAACTTCACAAGAAATGCAACACGGCGTAATTGTGTTCAAGTGAAATAATTAAATATTAGAAAAACAATCGTGCATACAAAAGAATTCTATAATTATTTTCCTCTCGTATAATCTTATTTTTGTTATGATTAAATTAATAGAATAAATAATAAACAGATTTCAATAGTAATTAGTTTCAGAGGGTCGCAGCGATATACATTCAAAAATCAGGAATTGTAAAATTCATTCTGATATTGCTTTTTAAAATCAAATCTGCATAAAAAAGTGTAAGAAGCAATCAAGATTAGTTAAAATTAAAATATACATTGCTTCGATAAAGAGCAAAGCTGTCTACTTTACACCTCCGAACAAAATTCTTTGCTCCTCTCCATTTCTATGCCATCATAATTTATTCCAAATTTTTAACCGAATAGAGATATGACATGAGAGTTTTATTTCAGATCACGCACTACAATAAAAGTCTCATGTCATATCTCTACTTGGTAATAAATTTGATGTAAACTATGATAGCATAAAAATAAAGAGAAGAAAAAACTCTTGTCGAGAATCGTATATGTATTTATGAACAGAGTTGTCAGTGATTTAATGTTCGTTTCTCAGTTTTGGTGTCTTTCTTTCGAATTTCTATTTCACTACATTTGTATGATGATAATCTGTCATTATCTAGCACATTCATTTCGATAATGCTAAAGGTATACATTATCAACATAGTCTGATTCACTTATAATAATGAATTTATTTTATACAGCCTTATTTTGTGAACATTGTCTAAGCATTAGAACAGATCAGTTTCGGTACAAACATGAACCAATGATGTTTTTTAATATAGTTGCCTCTTCTAACTCTGTCTTTGTACAAGAAAACAAACAAATAATAATTTTCGAACATTATATTTTCTTCTACGTTGAAAAATACGTGAAAATTAAAATCAAATCGACACGAGAATCCTTAGTACTTTGACACTTTGAGAGCCCAATGCATACGATTGGTGACAAAAAGAGAAAAAAATTGATTGATCGAATCCGTACGTCCAACCAAATAAAAATGATAAAAGATGACGCTCCTATGCCTTCGATGTTTAACCAGAATTGATATGTCTTTAAAGAGAGTGCACTAAGAAATTGAATGTTTGATGCAAAAATAAGAACTCTTTTGCTTTATAAAGTACACGAAATTAATAAGAATTAATAGAAAAAAGATGAACATTGCAATAGAACATGGCTTCTGCGAAAATTTCACTAAAAATTCAAAATCTCGAATACTTCAACGCTATTATCAATCTCCAAATGAATTACTACACAGTACAGCATAGTCATCTTTTATCATTTTTATTTGGTTGGACACACGAATTCGATCAATCAATTTTTTTCTCGTTCTGTCACCAATCGTATCTATTGGGCTCTCAAAGTGTGTAGTGTAAAAAGTACTTAATATTAATCAACTAAGTATGATTTTCAAAAAATTACTCTTTATTTAATATTTTAGATGGCACCTGTAGGTGGTCGTCATTTTTCTCAATCGGCTGGTCGATATACTAGTGGACGAAACTATCGATCACATTTTCGTTTTGATGATCGATCTAGACGTGATAATCGTTATGAAGTATGAAAGTTATAAAATAAAAAACAATTAAAAAAATTTTATATATATATATAGAAAAAACGAAAACGACGTAGTAGTTCTCGATCAGATCAACTACGACGACGTGATGATACTCGACGTTCATATTCAAAATCATCCGTAGATAAAAAACGACGAAAAATCGATAGTGATGAAGAATATGATGATTTATTAAAAGAAGAAAATGATCCAGAAAAAAAATTTCGTTTAATTTTAAAAAAACAAAATGCAATCATCAAAAAAACATTAGCAAAATCAGTAAGTAATTTATATCACTCGTATATATAAACTAAATAATATTGTTTATAGTTTGATTTGAGTACATCTACTCTATCGAAATTATTAGTCGATAAATGTGATGAAGCAATTAAAAATTCAATTATATCAAAATCTAAGTAAGTTTGAAAAAATATACTAATATATGTATATAAACTTTTAAAAATTTACTTTTATACGTGAGAGAATTTTCAATATTTAGTATCTCAGAAAAATTACAACATGTCTAATAAATGAATCTCATTGTGAAGTTTATTTTTGCAAATAATCATTACGTATTATTCAGAAAATCACTTTTAATATACGATTGATTTTCATTAGAAATGCTTTGAAGTCTGAAAAAAAAATAAAGGTTTAGTAAAAAAAATTTAAAGATTTTTTTGGGAAACCTATTGTATATTTCAAGAGCGTTTATGTTAATTGTAGTGATCAAAGATACCTAATAGAATATTTTGACATAGTTTAAGCGGTTTGGATTGGCGTTTCCTAGAAGAATTCTTTCCCATGTACTATCTATGGACAAAGTTTTATGACTAGACTAGTTTATCGACTTTTTTTATATAAATACTGCGCCAAAGATTAAAATAAATCCAGTGTAACTGGCACAACTTCAAAAGGATAACGTATGGGAAAGAATCATTCTAGATTTCTTCTAGTCTCAATAGGTCCTACATAATGACTGGAGTCTCATCTCAAACACAGAGTATCACTTCAGGTGATTTCCTTGTAAGTACTAAAATTAATATATTTTAGAGCACAATTTGAACGCAAACAACCTGAAGATACTGAACTAATTCAAACATCACGTGTTGCTACTGATGAAGTAAAAAGAAATATTTTTTATATGGAAAAATAAAATAAAATTTATTAATTAGGTTCATTTACGTGATGAAATATCTCATTCAGACATTGATGAAAGTGATGAAGTATGTGATTGATTGAATATTTTAATAAATTAACATTAAATTTTAATTATTATTTTATTTTCTCTTTATAAAGGCACCAAATAATGATTATAGTCAACATTTTATAAATACTGGCCAAAAACCACAAAATTATATTCGTGATGCTGGTTTGAATTATTTAGTTTTTCAATTAAATTATGTTCTATGTATTTTTTTTTAAATGATTAAATAGGTCTTCAAAATCGTTTTGAAGAATATCCAAAATTACGCGAATTAATACGTCTTAAAGATGAATATATTGATAAAACAAATTCACTACCAATGTATTTACGTTGTGATTTATTAGCAAATAATTTTACATTATCATCACTTGATTGTGAATTTGATGTTATTCTTATTGAACCACCATTAGAAGAATATAAAAGAACAAATGGAATTCATTTTGATCGTTATGTTACATGGGATGAAGTAAAGAAAAAAAAAATTTTACATTAAATATTAATTCTCTTTTGAATAAAAAAAAAAACCAGGTAATGAAACTTGATGTCGAATCAGTAGCTGCACAACGATCATTTGTTTTTCTATGGTGTGGTTCAGCTGAAGGACTAGATCAAGGAAGAGCGGTAAGAAAGAAATAGAAAAGTAGAGAAAAACAAAACAAAACGAAATTGATATTATTATTAAGTGTTTAAAAAAATGGGGTTTTCGACGATGTGAAGATATTTGTTGGGTAAAAACAAATCGAACAAATCCCCGAGCAGCTCTAACACTTCAATCAGGTTCAATTTTTCAACGGACAAAAGTAAGTTTTCCGATATTGCTTCATAAAAGAATTTCAGGCAAAACAAGATATATCCACCTTTCATTGAACTTAGATTTTTTTTTTACAAGGATTATTTTTCTCGTTCAGTTCTTTTAGCATAGACATATATAAAAATGTTGATTCTGTTAGTTGCACAGTAGGTATTTTTCTGGTCAATGTTGCTTTATCATCTCTCAAACGACAATATAGTCTTAGAAAGTCTAATCGGAAAATTTTTTTTTTTGTTGTTGTAAGAAGAGTAATACATCTGGGAAACTCGTGTTGTAGATGGAGGGGCATTCAATTTGAAATTGGGAAAAATTGTGCCAGTTCTTTATTCTGAACACATGATCGTAAAAGCACTCGATGATAAAGAACAAAGAATTTTTCGAAGCCCAAGCTGATAAAACTAAAATTGTTTTTTTTTTTTACAAATCAATAAAATGCAAGACGCAATTTTAGATTATTTATAATTTTCTCCTTATTGCTTTTCTGTTCACGATATAAAAGTAATAACTTATCTGAATAAAGGTCTCTAGAGTAAATCAACATACATGTATCTTAATTGTCACATTGTAAAACATAAAATACTTACGATCATTAGAAAATATTAAGTTTCATATTTTAGTTTTGTCAGAGATTGATAGGTACGGCTTATATATATAATATTCCGAAGGATGAAAATAAGACTGTTGGGAATATGGATGATCGAATTTCGAGCTGAAGTTTTGTTGGTAAATTCGACAACAGAAGATCGGGAAATTAAACTGAAACGGACTTTTCACTACACATTATGATAAAGCAAAAAGAGGTTTGACTGTTTAGAACGTTTCTTCTTCAGTCTTTTTTTTTTCAATGAACTTCAATTATCAATAACTAATTAAATTCTATAACGAGAATACTTATAATTTGCTGTAAATCACTAGACACATCAATCAAAAATGTTGCTTGTTAAATGTATTTGCGTAGATAATATCATAAAACCGAATATATTCTTTTTAATTAAAGGAACATTGTCTAATGGGTATTCGTGGTACAGTTCGTCGATCAGTTGATTCTGACTTTATTCATGCAAATGTCGATATTGATTTAATAATAACTGAAGAACCTGAATGGGGTGATCCAAATAAACCTATTGAACTATATCATATTATTGAACATTTTTGTTTGGGTCGTCGTCGTCTACATTTATTTGCACGTGAATCAACAATAAGACGTGGTTGGTTATCAATTGGTTCAGAAATTTGTACATCAAAATTTGATAAACGTATTTATAAATCATATTTTGAAACACCAATTACACCACTTGAAAATCTAACTGAACGTATTGAACAACTTCGACCAAAATCACCACCACCAAAAGGTCTTAAAGCAGCAGCAGGAGCAACAGTAACAACAGCATCAAATGCAAATCCAAATTCAACATCAAATCAACAAACTATTCTATCAACAGCACCATCATCATCAACAAAAGAATTAACACCATTATCAGTTTTACAAGATGGTCAACAAGCAATACGTTCAACAATAACTAGTAATCGTCAATCATCATCACGTGCAGTTCGTCCACATTGGGGATTATATACCGATGATATGCCGTCAAATGTTTATCCACCTATGATGCTTTCACCAACACGTCATGGTTATCCAGCTCCGTATTCTGACTTACATTTATTATCGGAATATGATTTTGCTATAGCAGCAGGAAATAGTAGTCAAAATGATTATGATACATATTATGGACATACAAATGTTGAACAAAAAGATGACAGAACTAATTTTCGTAATTAAAATTTTTGTTGTTTATTTCGAAATAAAATATTCATTTGATATGTACTTTCTCATAAAGACATATACATTTCAAGTCATTTAAGAATAATTCTCTGTATCATAAGCAAATACCAATGTATTGCGATGATAAAACAAAATCAAGCATATTCGTAGATATTGGCTATATTAGTAAAAACCATTGGAAATGAATTGATGGGAAAAAGTTTCACAACAACGTATTTTTTATTTCTGTTTTTTACAATGTCAAGAAATTAGCTCGAGTTCAGATAGTGATTTTAATAACCAATAGAGTTGTATTTTACCAAGATTTCTAAAATATCGAACACAATAGTTTTCAGGTCCCAGAAAATGCTTTTTAACAATGCCATTTTAAAGAAAACAAAATGAGAGATTACCGTATGTTTTACGATCCTCCCTTAAAAAGTTAAAAGCAGGATGGACTTTAAAAAGTTATCACGAAATAATATTAATATAGTATACATGTGAAGGCGGAAGCTAATATTGTTAATGTATATATATCATAGATTACACTTACGATGTGTTCGAATATGAACGAATCATGTTTCTGATAAGAAAAAAGCGAGATTAATGTGAATTTTAAAAAAAGACAAAGAGAGCATTACACAATGTTTTCGGTAAAAGAAAACTGCATTGGTTATTAAAAACATTATCAAGATTCGAATTGATTGCTTGACATAATAGAAAAAAATACGTTGTTGTTAAACTTTTTCTCACCGCTTTAGGTACATATTCATTTAATGTTTCTATATAAAAAAGATACAATAATCTTGTATTTTATCAAACGCAACATACAAAATAAAATGTTTATAACCTTTTACAAGATTAATTTCTATTTTCCAGTTAAGTGTAAAGGTGAATAATAGAAATAGTCTAAACAAAAGTCAAAGAAAAAAGCTTTTTTCTGAATCTTAAGATTGTTCTAGAGAAATTCGATACAATGACTTCTATTAATTAATGTAGAAGAAAAAAAAAGCCGATAAAAGTCAACAGTTAAATTCATTTCTATTCTATTAAAGACAAATGCAGAACGAATCTGAAATCTTTTTACCTTCAAGACGAGACAATCTAAAACAACGACGAATTCATCATGCTCCTTGGTTGTCATCTTATTTATTCAATCTATTTGAACAAACATCTATCTATGGTTGTTTTCTATTCTTAATTTTTTCAATTGCCATAGTTGCTGGTACACTCACAACATATGATGAACATCATAAAGCGAGTGTACCGATATTAATTAATATAGAGATAATATTATTTATCTATTGTTTAATTGAATTTATTCTACGAATTTATGGATCTGAATCAAGAATACGTTATCATGGTTTTAAAGGCAAAGTTCGATTTTTTTATGAACATTATCTTATTATTGATTTTATTTTATTAATTTCATATGGGATTATATTTTTATTATATTTTATTAAATTTTATAATTATTCATCAATTGTTTTTTTACATGGTCTGCGATTTCTTCAATTATTTCGATTTATTCCATTAGATCGTTATATTAAATCAATACCTTTAATTAGTCTTATAATATGGCAATATCGTCGAATTCTTCTAGTAGCTGTCTATTCGTGTTTTTTACTTCTTCTACCAACAGCTTATTTTTTATGGATTACAGAACGATTTATTGAAACAGATGGAAAATTTTTTTTTCAAACATATACAGATTCACTATGGTTTACTATCAATTCAATGGCTACAGTAAGAAGAAAAAAGAATCAATCGAATAATCAATTGTTTGTTATGAATTCTACTTTTTTCTTTCTAGATTGGTTATGGTGAAACTTGGCCTCGAACATTTATTGGTATTAATATATTTATATATCATTATGTGAATAATTTTTGTTTTTTATTCAAAGGTCGTACTCTTACAGCAAGTTTATGTTGTATAGGTCTTATACTTTGGACACTTCCTGCTGGTATTATTTCAACTGGTTTGACATCAATTGATGAAAAACGTCGTAAATCTAAACGTCTTCTTCGACCTGCCGCACGACTAATACTTGCTTGGTGGCGTTTACAACATCTCAAAAATAAATCTCGAACTACATTTGGTAAAAATTATGCGAATGAAAAATGCAAACAATTTATTGCTCGTCTTCTCTATACTCGACTTTGTCGAGAATTTCGACGTTGTCGATATCATACTAATGATGGATATGATGTTCAAATGAGAATTGATATTGATCGAATTTTGCAATGTTTACAAATGATTGAAGAAAAATTGAATAATATCGATCAAAAAATGTTAGATTGACAAATAAGAAAATCTTTTTATTTTCAATTATATTATATGTTTTTAAAGTTCACTTTTCTGTAATTCAATTTTTTGTGCGTTTTTCCTATCCTTATATATCAATAATATTTTATATAATCGAACAGTAGAAATAGAGTAAAATAAAACGTACATAATCAATGATAAAATTTTGTGATGCTTTTTTACGTATCTCTTTCATAAACAAAAGACAGTGAGATTTTTGGAAAAGCTTAAAATTACCTGTGAAATATAGCTTTAGGTATCTACAAAAAAAAAATAAACAATCAGGATGCGGTTCTATAGAAAATCAGGGTTTCCTAGCAAACACCGACTCTCAAATTATTTTCCTTGAATATATATCTTCTTATTTTTGATGTTCTATCTTTAGTCAAATTTCCAGTTTGATTGACTGTATCATCGTCGAACACTGGAAACCGTTTAAAAGAGGAATGTCCATAGTATCAATTCGAGCATTTCAGATCTTGCGTGCGCGACATCTATTGTGAGCAATGTTAAAGTCATCTTTTTAATGTTTGAAAAAAACAAACGTAATTTATATTTTATATCAGATAAGTCTTATGACATGTGATTTTAAAAATAACATTGAGTTTCTTTATAAAAATATTATACGTGAGAAGTCTTAATGGCTTTTATACCGCAATATGGCTACTTAAAATAAGGGAGACAAAAGAAATAATAAATTAAAAATTATCTTCTTGTTGTATAGTCATTTTTTTATGAATATTTATTATCATTTTTAATAGATTTTGTTTTTTTTACAAAATGCTTCGTGTGATCTATTTATCTCGTGCTCAGCCAGCAGCACGAAATTTATTGCTTATTAACAAACGATTTCAACAAACATCTACAACTTCTTCTACTAAACCAACAAGTACTAATCCTTCATCGGCAACTAAAACGAAAACAACTTCATCATCATATCCAGCTGATAGTAATACTGGTGGAACCGTTAAAGCTATTGTTTATGGTCTTGGTCTTGGTCTTAGTATTACATTACTCTATGCTGAATATGATAATGGTTCATTTCGTCGTAAAGTTGAATCAAAGCTTCCACTTAGTTCAACAATTTTAAGTGTTCTTGATAAAATTATCGATCCTATATTTGGTCGACATAAAAAATTAACAACAATAATATCAGAAAAATTACCTGATGTATCACCTGTTACAGATAGACTACCTGATAAAGAACAAGTTAAACGAGCTGCTGAACAAGCTAAAGATACTATTAATGATACATATGATAAATTACCTGAATATAAAACTGTTAAAAGTAAAATTATTCATGCTGCTGATCAAGTAAAAACTAAGTGTTAGAAAAAAAAGATCATTAAAAAATAACAATATTTTATTATTAATAGGTCAAAGATGCAGCACATGCAGTTCGTGATGCATTACCTGATCCAAAAGCAGTAAAAAAAACTTTAACACATGCTAAAGATCAAGTTGAAGATACTGCAAAATCAATAACAAATACAGTTAAAGATGCATTACCAGCAACAAAAGGTGTATCTGGTGAGCAATCACGTCGAGGTAATGATCCTGTATTTTTAGAAGAAGCTGGTGAAGTCGCAACACCACCACCAATTAAACCGTAAGTTCAATTTGAATAAAAATACTTTTATTATTTTACTTATTTTATTACATGATTAAAACATCTTAGAATGAATATATATGAGTGAATCACATCTTTTGATATGACTGACGTGAAAAACTAAAATTAAATCTAAACAATTTTGTGAATGGTATTTTTTATTATACTTTAAACCTGACTTCAGTGTAAACATAACGTAAAAAAATATTATTTTAATGGAAAAACCAGGGTTCATCAAAGTTCTATGTGTAAAATTGTTTTTTAAATCCACGATCGATGTTTGTAATAAAAGTAGAATAAATGTTCGAACTGAAAATGATATAGGATACAATCCAAGTCGACTTACTATTGCTTGATGTCGTTCTACATTTCATCATAGAATGTAAATTTCTCGAGAATCATAAGAGATAGACGGTTGTCGTTTTTTCATTAATTTGTTCATTGTCAAATGGCTTTTCTCTTGAATACTTTTGCTTTTCATCTGGTAAGAGTCGAATTAGTCAATGACTAAATGAATTAGAAAGCTTGAATTTGATGTGAATGTTGGTCACTCAAAGAGGAGTAACATGTAATAAACTGTCCACATCAGTCAATGAGAAAAAAAAATTTCGGCAAATACAGCTAAAATTTCAATCGCATTAAAAAGTTGCAATTCATTCATATATAGAATGAATGAAATGAATTTTTGATAATTAATCTTTTCTCTTTTTGATTTATTTTAGTAAATAAAAAACTCAAAATTTCAATCGTACCATTGTCAAATATTTAATCATCTTTATATCCTATTGTATTAAACAACGACAACGACAGCAATAGAATCTTATAGTTCAATATGACTTAATCATTCAAAGAGAGTTAAATAGAAGCTTGATGCAATGTAACAACAAAATAGAATTGAAAGTGCATTAAGTACAATCGTATATTTTCAAATATCATCTCTCTTTCTGTTGTACCACAGGGCAAAGAAGTATGCTTGTGAAAGATTCAATTTGGATGCAGGGCTATGCTTATTATCTTGACAAGTGAAATAAGATGATTTTGAATGAACGAAAAAGTTCTATACTGTCGTCATCGTTTATATATTTTCCTTTTTTCTTCATTGTTTATTGTATAGTTCTCCATTTCTTTTCATGACAAATGGGACGATTTTGTATTTTTTTATTATTATTCTTTGTATTCATTCAAGCAATTATATTTAATCAAGCTATTTTATTCTTTATTTTTTTTTTTATATTTAAGCTAGCTTCTTTTTTTAGTTTTAGTCTTTTCTTTCACAAAAGGAATACATAAAGCATGTAGTTTAATTGATTGGATCATTTATTTGAACAGTGAGAAGTTTCTTGATACTATTTATAGATTGAAATTTTCATGGCGCAAAGTGTAGGTCGATCAGCAACAGCAGCATCTCGTTATGTATCGAGTATAATTGATTAGAGTCATCTATTGAAAATAAGCAGTTCTAATACATCAACAGTATCTAGTCTTCAAGCTAAATGGAGTCAAGTTGCTATGAAGTTAGTTCAAAATTTGATGAAATTTTTTTTCTTCTTAGAATGAATGTTTTATTAGATGGATTACCTAACATTGATTTTAATTATTATCAAAGAATGGTATTAGATCCAACACTTGTTGATAAACTTCAAGGAGAAGTACGAATAAATGTTTTTTTTTCGAGAGAGTGCACTAGAGTTTAGATCGACTGTGTATAGTAAGCATAGTTATGGGCTCAAAAAACCATTAACAGAGGAAGAAAGCAGATTGGTTTACTTAATCGAAATTCACCTTGTCTAACTGTTTTATGTCAAATGATAGAAGCTTGAAAATTTTACCATATATACTAGCCGTTCAGACGAATATTTTTTCGAACATCGGTCAACAACAGAAATTTCAGGAATGACAGATCTATATGTGCTGATAGAGTTCCATTATAGAACAGACTTTGAGAATCACATCGTATTTGCTGAGAGAAGTGTCAAATTGTCAAAAATTCAGAAGTAGATTTCAAACATTGCTTTGCCATTCGGTTCAGAGTTCGATAGAGAATAGTTAGACAACTTCAAAGCACTACCAAGAGTTAAAATTCTGCTTGAACTTCATAAAGACACTTGAGCCCAAAAGAACGGAAAATAGAAGAAAAAAATGTACGCTACAAAAATTGATCATCTCAACGATTAGTATCTATGGTAAAATTTTCAGATTTCTATTATTTGAAATCTAACAACTAGACAAGATGAACTTTGACTGGGTAATACAATCTACTTCATTCCTACAAAGTCGATGTAACTGTGGCACACTCTCGAAAGAATTCCTATTCAGTATCATTAATGATTATTGATTTATTTCAGTAAGAAAATGTTCAAATTGCTTATCCGACAGAGACAGCAAATCGATTTAAAGAACTTGAACAATATGCCAAGAGTGAAATAACTAAAGATGAATTGTTACATATTTTATTTGATAAAATAAAATGTTTAGGAACAACGTGCTCAAGAATTTATTAATTTAGCCGAAGGTGAAATAGAAAATTTAATAAAAGAATTTGATCGATGGGATAATGTTCCTCCGGCTGAAGAAGTAACTTATGAATTAGGTATGTTTTTTGTAAGAGAATTTAATGTAATAGATATTTATTTGTATTATTATTTAACTTGATTCTATATGGCAGAAACTGTCTATCCTCGTGTTTAGGAAAAAGATGACAATGATAAATTGAAAGATATTCAATTTTTACCTTATGGAAAATGGGATTCATTACGTTGGTGGATTAAACAAGGTAGTGAATTATTACCACATAAACATGAATGGGTGATGCCAGATGAAGCACTTGATCCTATTAATGCTCTACCATGACCTAAACAAGTACTTTCTGATGCTCATGGACATGGTGATGTTAACACAGTCGGTGCCGGAAGCAACCATTAATATATCTCATTGATTAGTCTTATTTATAATATTTCTTCGTTTTTTTTTCGCATATAGTTTTGCAGTTCAAATAAAATGTCTATATGAAAAGAAATTAAACAGCGAATTTTAGAGGGATCTAGAAAAAGCAGTCTATAAATTGATAGTAATCGAAAAAAAAAAGAAGCAAGACGTAATTCGTGAAGGAAAAATCACACCAAAGAAGTCTAATGGAATAATATTAAAAATTAATTCTTCTGAGAAATTTGAGACAAGAAAAACAACTATATTTGATTTATGTTAGGTACTACAGTTTGCTTAAAATAGTTGATTAAGTAGTAATGAGTGAACTTTTTTGAGCCATTTCTTAGGTATGTGATTAAAATGTGAAAAATGATGTAACTAATCACAGGGAAATTGTTTTATTTCATCTATTTTAGGATACATTTGCTACTTAATCTTCCGGAAATGCAATAAGAAAGTAGTTGCCAATCTAAGATCCTACTGTGAACGGACATTAATTTAGAGTTACAATACGTCTCATCTAAGGTTCACCTGAAAATTTCTAGGCGAATAACAGATTGATGTAGGCTAGTAGCAAATTGAAAAATTCATACGGTAAATCTCGAATTAGAGACTAAGTATCTTGTATTCTATGTGATTGTCGTTTATGCTAAAACAAACTTGGAAAAAGTAAAAAAGTAAATGTTACATACGCATCCTCTGTTGATGTTTTGTGTTATTTCTTTCGATTTACATACTGTATTTCGTTGAAAATAAAATTTCATACGTCATAATTAATGTCAACACTTCTTTTAGATCGTATCTCTTAAAAGTAATGTCTCGGAAAGTAGTAGGCATTCGCTTTTGCTTTCCATTATACTACTATAAAAAAATTAGAAGAACTACTCATCATTTCTGAACCAATTTTTTTAAAAATTTTGTATTAATATAAAGTTTACGACTATTACACTTGAATGAAAATTAAATTTTTGAATATTTTATATCGAATATCATTATATATAATTGTAAAATTTCAATTAAAAGTTATTTAATGTACATTTTGTATTATCCATTTATGAAGAATTTCAGCTATATGCAAATTGTTCATTTCCATCATTTGCATGTGACCATTCCCATAAATTCCAAGATCTTCAAGTCGAATAAAATCCACTTGAACTCCTGCTTGCCGTAAGAAATCAACTGTACAATGATCATAAACAGAATGATAAGAAGCTTGAGAGGTTTCTATTAAAACAGAAATATTGACGAGTTGAATTAAATTATGTGGAGGTTCTTGTTGAAGAATACACGAAGTATGATTCTCATGTGTTGATGAAATCTCAATGGTTAACAAGTCAGATGACGCATTAACAACAGGATCATATGTTAATGGAATATCTGTTAATCCCCAAGCACGAGATGAAATGTTTGTAAAAACAGCTTCTCTAAATGGAGGACCTTTCGGTTCGATAGCAACAATAGCTTTAACAAGATTGGGTCGTGCATCAGCAATAAGCCATCCAAAACTTCCACTTTGTGAATGAGTCAATAATATAGCAGCACCAATTTTATCCAGTAATGCTGTACCAGCTTTTTGCATCATCATTTGAACATTCGTTTCGTGAGCGACAAACTGAACGGTTGATGCATAGAAAGCATCGAAAATTGGATCGCCTTTACGACCTTTCGTGGTTTTATTAGTACCAGGCCATTGTGTATGTAAAACTGCTTGAGGCCATAATTGATAGAAATTAGTTGCTGTAAAACGTTCCTCCATCATTTCAGCAGAATAAGTTTTGACAGCGATGCCACTATTTGGCAACCATATGGATCGACCACGTGCTGGTTGATCAATAATATAAAGCTCATACCCTTTTTCCAAAAAGTATGAAGCCCAACCCGGTCTACCATCAGGAGTATTAAGCCAATTGGTGCCAGTCATAGCATTTCCATGAATTAAAATTAAAGGATATAGCTGTTGAATACCATATGGAGACGTTAAATGTTCAACATACATTTGACCAGTCATGACTGATCTTTTAGAAGATACATCGAATATGTATTCGCCACCGACATAAAAATATTCACGATGAATAGGAAATGAATCTTTCGTACATTTGTCGTGTTTTGATGTGACAACATCTTTAATATTGAACGAAGTAAGTAGTATAAAAGTGACTGTAGCAATTATGTATGGTAGCATTATATCTACGGCTCTAGAAGTGATTTAGACGCATTGACCCTAGATGTTGTTTTTCTCTATTTTTTGTAAGATTTTTGTGTCATTTATTGGTTAGTTTATGATACAGATAAACACACAATCACATAAGAGCCGAGCCAAACATAGTAAAACATGTCTGATACGCCATCTATTCAGATATAGACATATTCTTTTTATCATATAGTTAAGGATTATAATTCAAATTGGAAATCATATACTTCTTTCTCACTTTATGTATTAAAATAGTCTTATTTAACGAGGGTGTCAGTCAACAAACGATTCACATCCGCATTTACATCCAAAATATGTCAAACTTATGTAAGGCAGAAAAATGGTGTTTTATTTTGTACATAATTATTTTTTCAATTATTCTGGATAATTTAAACAGAATTGTATTTGCGAATTTAAGGAACTAAAATATTCATGGTTTGACTTTTCAGACACTCTATCCATGGAATACTAAGAATCGTTTTCATCTTGGAAATGAGAGTGCGTATTAGTAAAGAGACGACCCACATCCAAATCTTCTCATATAATTCCAGCTCAACAAACATAAGAATATGATAATCAATTATTCGAAATTAATGAAAAAAAAAATTTTGTCAGTTCATTAATAAATCTCAACATAATCTTTATTTTTTAATTACGTTCCGTATACAGTAAGTTCATGTATTTTAGTACATTTTAAATAATTTTTTCAGCAAAAAATTAGTTTCACTGATCATGTTACTAAGTACTTCATTATAGATCTCAAATAAGCGATTACAACAAATAATTAGATAGCAGTAATGCAGTGCAAAATTACGAATGTTGATTATTGAAAAAAACCAATATGTCATAAGAAACGAATAAGCATTTTTTGTGATTTATCACGAATCGCTTTTTCCCAAACGATATTAACATTGTACTGGAATTAGGGTTTTTTGGTCGCACTGTAAATCTTAAAGTTTAGGTTTCGTCCAGTCAGCTGATCGAAGTCTGAAAGAACTTAAAAAGTAGCCATGTCGAAATTCATTATTAAAAGAACTCTATTAACAGNTTAATTGACATTGAATACCATCAACTTCGTAAACAGATAAATTTGTTCGTAACATTTCAACATGTTTTTCATCAAGTTTTTCCATTTTTTCACCCTAGGAAAAAATAAGAAATTTTAGAATTTTAAATTCATATTCATATAATATTTACTCGATTATTAACAAATAACATATCAAGACGATATTGAATTAAATCACGTAATTTATTACTTCGATCTGACGTAACAATGTTTCCTAGAAACAATAAAATTCAATTCTATTATTTATTTGAAAATTAAAAAATGAAATTTTTATTTTTCACCTTTATGTACTAATGTTCGTTTTACACATTCTGATAACCATGAAGCACCAAATTTTTCATATAATTTTGTTAATTCGGGTTCATCAGGTGGTAATAATGGTCGAAGATCTATAGCACATTGATGATCATCATCAAGATAAATTTCATTTGGTGGTACAATTTTTAATATACATTTTTTTTCACTATTGGAACATTTTTCAATAACTTGATAACCTAAACACCAAGCTTCATTTTTTAATCTTTTTGTTAATGTTGCTGATTGTAATTCATTTGTTGTATTAGCTGCAATAGCAAGTTGTTGAAGACAACTTTTATAAGCAAGTGATTTTTGTTCTAAATCATCTGGGTTATTTTGATTTAGATTTGAAAAATAATTTGCTTGTCGATCCATTAATAATTCAGCTAAAATGCTTGCAGATGGATGATGAAGTACACCAATATCAAGAAGAAAAGCATTTCCTTCAAAACCATAATCAATATAATCAATTAAACCACTTTTATCTGTATCATCCATAATTGATGGAGTCGATGATATTGTTTTTATTTTTTTATTTTTTGATGTTGTTGTTTTAGTATTATTTCGTTTTCGACGAAGACTACGACTACCAATGATTCGTGTTATTTCATCATCATCATCTTCAGATGTATCTGAAAGTATAACATGTGTTTGTCGTAATCTTGATGATGATGTTGTTGTTGAAATATCAGGACGAATAAAAACTTGTGATGGTTTCATATAATTGTTACTTCCTTTAAGAGGAATAAAAGCAAGTTTGGATACACGTTCAATTAATGCTCGACTTAGACCATCAAGTTCATTCATATAAGCAAATATTTTTTGAGCTGTTTCTACATTGAGTATTTCTTCTTTTTTTCTCATTAAAATATCAAAAGCTGTTGTTAATGTTGGACTATCTTTAACACCAAGTAATGATATATTAAAATGTTTTTCAAATAATTGAACAACATTGGGTAATAATGCTGCACATAATGGACCTTTATCTAATTAGACAAAATATAATAAATAAAGACAAAAAGAATTTAAAATAATTAAAACCTTTAAAAACTTCTTCGGGTAATGATAATATAATAGTTTTTGATAGTGAAATTGATGGAAGAAAAGGTCGTTTAATTCTAGCTGCTTTCCATAATTTTGAATAATATTGTTGAAAATTTTCAGCCAAAAATCCAAGTGCTATTGGTAATTTATATTCATTGTTTGATTTTTTCTTTTGTTCATTATGTTCTTCAATAATTCGATCTATTAATTTTTGTAAATCAGGTACTTCACGTACGCCAATTTCTTTTAGAAATGCATATTCACTTGAACGTGGATCAATATCATGCCAATCAATAATTGGTAATGTCGACCATTGAAGTTGAATAGCAACAGATGGAAAATGAAGATTTTGTGGAGCATATTTTCGTGTACTTTCTTTGCTTGATATAAGAGTTGTACCTTGAAAATAAATGAAAGATTTTTGAGAATTTGTTTGTCAACTATCATTCTATCGATATATCGAAAATATCAATATTCTACTGCAGTGATTATTTCATCACTGACTCTTCTGGCATTGCTATAGAATAGAAGGAGTTTATATATAACAATAGAATTTTTTGTACTGTAATTAGACACGAGCAGAGCCATTATTTTTTCTTTTGTGTCTTGGTTTCAAGTCAAACTAAGGAATTCGAAATATGAGTAATTCATTGCAAGTCCAGACTGAGAGATTCGTTTTTTAAAGATATTTCAAATTGATATGAGAATTTCATAATACCAGAACTATTTGTATCTATCTTTTTATTCAATCATTAGATTCTTCAAGATGAAAGTTGTCAGAATCTTGTTAAAATTTATTAACTACATTAAGATCATACTAAATTCAATTTGCTCTAAATACTGAGTAGCATTTAATTGAGTAAAATAGAAGTTCTGTAACTGAATAAATGTCTCTTGAAACTTTAAAAATGACATCTAGTTATGCATCAATCGATGATTTTGTAATTGTTTTTGAGATATTAGAAGGAAATATTCTTTTGAGCTGATGGCTGAACAGAAGATCTAAGAGGATTTATGCTTTTGAGGTTTTTCATATCTTACTGGATTTTTGTCTCATGTATAGAGTCTGATTACAAAATCAATTAATCAGTTGACAATGTTGCCTCATTAGAGTTTTTTCTTCTTGAAAGCATAACAATCATTTATCGTTATAAATCTATTCTCAAAATCCCTATCTATGAATCTAATATTCTCTCTTTGAATTCATATCCTACAGAAAATAGATCTTTACTGAAACAGAACTCTGATCACATGACGAGAAAATATCTCTTTTAGATTTAGTAGCTAATAGATAATTGTTTAAACTTGCCTCTAAGACATTCATTTTGTTTCAATGCATTAAAATCTCCTTCACTCATATTATCTCGTTCTTCCATTAAATGTTGAATTAAGGTTTTCATCGTATGTGAATTTGATGTAGTTGAATTTGTTAATGATGATGGTGCATGTACAAATGATTGTACATTTAATGTTCGACAACCTAAACGTTTAAGAAATTCAGCTGATACAAAATTTTCCATATTTTCTATTATTGATTGTTTATCATCATCATCATTGTCATCATCAGTTAAATTTTGTGGTACATTTAATGTTGTAATTGGTAAATCTGATGATAAAATTGATGATGGAATATATGATTCATTAGGAATTTTCATTCCTTGATTTGTTGGTATACATGTTATTGTTGATAATGTTGTTTTTAATTTATTCCATTCAGTTTTATTTAATTGTCCTGAATGTTTTGAAATAATATGTAATAAACATGTTGATGTATTTTCTTTTGTAAATAAATATAATTGATTTTTAAGTAAATAATAATGAAGAAAATCTTTTAATGTTAATGGTGTTAATTGTAATTGTTTTTGTAATTCTTCTCGTGATAAATAAGTAGCTACACTTGCTGGTAAAACATGTGATGGTAATGGAAGTATTGTTGAAATATTAAAATTATCATAGTTTATTAAATTTTTTAATGTTATTATTGGTGAATTATTTTTTTCACGAAAACGTACTATTGATAATAAACGTTGTATATATTGTTTATCATCATGATTTTGACTAGATAACCAATGCAGAAATTCAACAAATTGATTTGATAAAAGTATTGTTGTTATTATTGTTAATTCAATTAATGCATTATTAACTTCAATAATTAAATTACGATCTTTTAATGCTTGAAATAAACCATTTTTACTTAATTCATATGGTACAAGTGGTAATGAAAGAAAGGAATGTATATGTTTGGAATTAGCTATATATGCTTGTTTTGATGGAATAAGTGAAAGATTAACATCTGTTGGAAATCGTTTAACAGGAACAAGTAAATCTTTATCCGAGGAAAAAAATCCATCGACAAGAATCGAACCTGAAAAAAGAACAAAAAAAGTTTTAGCATTGTCTTATAGAAAGTTGTTTTTTTTCTTCTGCAATTAATGCGACATTAGATCATTCTACTTCGGATAATATCCAATTACTATAAAAAAAAATAAAGCGTATATGCTGCGATAGTTCGCATGATAAACATCTAAATCTGTCTTTCCATTGAAAGAGACGCATTTTCATTTCTTATTAGTACTTTAAAAAAATCTATATTTACCAATTTCATTATTTGGTACTGATGGTTGGAATGAATAAGAGGCAAGTGTAGAATCGAATTGTTTATTAACAACTATTAATTGATTAAAAATAAATCGTGCTATTTGTCCAACAGATAGGAGAAGTTCTCTATTCCATTTCGATATATATGGATCTTGTAAATCAAGATTTTCACGTTCAATTGTTGGAATTAAATGACTATAAACATGCATTCCTATACCAGTTGTTTGATGTGTTCCAAGACCAATAAAAATTAAACCTGATGGATAAATTTCATCATTTTGAAATTTTAATGGTATTAATGAATTAAGTATTTTCATATGAAGATCATCATTTTTCGATGATTTACTTTGTAGTTGTGTCATTACAATCTAAAAAAGAAAAACATTTCAAAATAAAAAAACAAAAAAAAAAAAAAATTGCAAATTCTATTTTACATTATTAGGTGCATATAGAAGTTGAATTTGTACACTTGGTGGTAAACTTTTTTTTAATATACGTCGAATATGATTATGATAATTTTCATCAATAATCAATGTTGCATCAACAGATATATGATTTAATGTAATAGATGGACCATGATCAATAGAAAAGATTTGTTCTGTTTGAACTAATGAATCAAGATGTAACATATCATGAATAGAATTTTTTTTAAATTGTGAATTAAATTTTGTTGATGATATAGGTTTTCTTGTTTTTGTTACTTTAAAAATTACTTTTTGATTAATTTTTATAATAAGTTCGTTAATATGTTTTGTAAATGATAAAACTAAAAAAAATATAAATCAAATGAATAGTGATCAGTCTTTTATCCAGCGTGCGAATTCTGTCAAACAAAAGTCGAAACTAAAAATATCGAAACATATATATTCTCATGCTAGTTATAATGTTTGAAATTACTCAAGTGTAATATAGAAACAAAAACGTTCAAGGTATGTGTGAGTGTGACTGTAAACAGTGTGAGAGTGACACCTTTCTAAAAATTGAGTTGGCTCTATAGGAATCCGTGGTTATTGTACCACGTACTATGTATCAGTAGTCCAACAAATTGAGTGTTTTACCTTTAGTAAAATAAGCTTTGAGTTGTGCAAGATTAATTGTTGGAATAATTTCATTTGTTATTGTTATCGGTGTCGTACTTTTCTTCTGTCGTTTTTTATTTGGTGATTTACCACTAGGACTTTCATTGATATCTATTATTGAATCAGAATCAAGATTTGTTTCCATATGTAAAATATATTTTGTACGCATTTTAAGAATAATTGATGTCAATTTTGATTGTTGTTCTAATGGCAATTGATGACGATAAGTTGTTAAAGAATTATCATCACGCCAAACAAATGCCATATATTCATTTCCTGATGTTATTATTGGTTCTTCAGAAAATGAAAAAACAGAAAAAAATCCAACACCAAATTGACCAACGGATTCAACATTAGTATTTCCTTCAGCTATAGCTGCAACACGTTTCCAATCAGTTTCATTAAAAATAAGGCCATTATTTATTGCACGAATTTCTGTTATAGTTTTATTATGAAAATCTTTTTCTGATGATAATGATACTGATCCATCATTACAAGTTATTTCAAAATGAAATGATGTTGCTTTAGCATCGTCAGAATTTTGAATTAATTCACGACAAACAACAAAATCTGATGAATAACGTGCAAGCATTTTATCAATTAACATTCGTTGATTAACTTCAACACGACTTTCAAAACCAGATTGTAATGCTTTTAAACGCAGAGCATCCGATGATGCCGATTCTTGTAAGGGATTTTTCGACATCATTGAATCTAGAAGAAACAAAAAAAACACCATTGAAATTTAAAGGTTCTGTTTTTGAAGTGAAAAAAAAATGAAAGCAATTCAGTTTTGTAGGCTCCTTGTATACTGAAATGAGAAAACATTCAAGTATTACTAGAGTAAGCATATAGCTTTATGATTTGATTGCTTGATGTGTAAAATATGCATCAGTTGTTCACAGATACTCGATATTCAATTAGCATTGTCATCAAAGATATAGACAGCAATTGATAGGAAACGAATGATCACTTGCGAAGTTTATATACTATAGAGAAAACTGTTCTAACAGCTCTGTTTATCATTATTAGCAATTTTGAATTAGAGATATGTAGGGTTACCCAAGTCAATCGTGCAGAGTACGGTAAAGGTAAGAAAATTTTTCTCAGCCAAGAAACAGGATTAGAAAAAAGTTTACTTTTTAGATCTCTAGTTGGAATGATTCTTCTTTTTATTTCGACAGCAAAACCTGAAAATATCGAATCCAAAACTCGTCTTTAAAAGATCTCAACTACAGATGCAATCATGTTGATTAGACAAACTGCCATTGAAAATCTGACGAGGAAACATATCCAAATATCGAACACTATTCGGTCCAATCTTTTGACTGTGAGTAGAATTCAGTGCAACTAAGACAATTGAATTATTTTTCTTTACTTTGAGAAGGTGTTGAGTGTATCTTCTCTTTATTGATACTCACACTCTTGTTCCCAGCACGCCATGAACATGAACTTTTTTAGGGCCTTCTTAGTCTCACCGAGCCAAACTCACAGTCAAAAGATAGTGTCGAACGGCATTCGATAGTTGAATATGTTCCGTCATCAGTTTAAAATAGAACGCGTCTTCTAAAGTTGACATTTCGAAAATATTCTCAGTGTATATATCAGAATGCTACACCTAAAGAGAATTAAATGAAAAAAGAAATAGTATCAATGAATATCTCCAGATAAATAGACATAAAGTAACCTAGGTAAAATCAAGGTTCGACTTGAGAATATGAGTTATTTACCGATATAAGCTAATACATTTGATACTGGATCGTGATATTTTTCTGACATTAATATGGGGCGAAGTGTGCCGATACCTGTGATACGCAGCGTACCATAGAGTAAGGCTCATATATTATAGGGTATGAAATTGTCAGAGTAAACACGTTGCAAGATAGTGTAAGATAAAGACTAGAAAATTTTTCTCAATCTGAATATGAAGAAAGTTTACTGCCCAGGCGAGCAAAGAATGAGTAAAAAAGATTATTCGTTTTTATAGTCGTGACAGCACGTATTGTCTAGTCTTTTTCTCAAATAGTTCTCGTACATAACTAGTCTGAAATCATTCGTAGTTGACAACTCACATCCTGACCGCTTAACCGGCGGCCGTCATTTTGCTTGTTACGTCTAGTCATTTTGAGAAAAAGACTAGTCATATAATAAAAGACTGATGCCCGGCTAAAAGCGATTGTTAATAAGAAAAAAAAAGAAGACTGTCGACGACACTGCACACAACGAATTGGAGTCTTATGTACAGGTCGAGCTCGAACTAGTCTACATGATAGAAATATAAGTAAGACGGTTTTATATTCGATCATCCACAGATTATGTCACTTATCAATCGCTTAAACGATTGAACGACACCGTCAAGTGATCAATTTTTAAATGTCAATAAACATTCTAAAATGCTATTTAGTATAAACATAAAATAGAAATACGACTATTGTAAAATCGTTTTTATTTTTTTCAAAAAATTGTTTCTCACCGTTAACGTCTAGGAAAATTATTTCATAATAAATTTAATTTAATTTAAAACTTTAAAAAAATTCCTTTTTTTCACGTCACAATTAAAGTTGATTTCAATTTTAAATTTTCGCAATTTAAATGACAAAAACAAACTGATGTTATATAATTTACATATTCTTAAATTTAACTTAAATCATTGTTGAGAAATAATCATACTTCTTTGTATTTTTATGTACATTTTTGAGCTTCAATATAATTTTGTACTTTTAGTATAAAAAAGTACAAATCTTTACGCGCCAGAGAAGTTCTCATTAAATCTTGTGATAGTAAACAAACAAAATTACAAAGTAATACATCAAATACGATGCTATATACCATACAAGGATTCATTAAACATGTTGAAGACATTTTTAGACTAATCAACTAGCTTTTGTTCTTCGACTATTTTCCATTACAAATCGAATGAACAAGCGCCGCTCTGCGATTTAGATTGTTTAAAATGGCATCTATATCGTAGTTTATCATCAGAGGGCACGTCAGATGTTGAATACTGTCGAATGAAATCTTCGAATCCACTGTTTATTTCTTTTTTCCTCACTGTTCTGTTCTGTTGGCTAATTTGGATGTAATGAATGAAAAAATGCCCTAGACATATGACGTACGTAAGTACATTTTAGACTAGTCTTGTTGGACGTGCTGACTTCTTGTTTCCTTACATGAGTCTGCACATTTCTTTGTTTTCTATATCCGTTATCGTAATCATTCAATTTGTGTATTATCATTCGTTTCTGGTTCTCTCTTTTATTATTGATTGTCAGTTTTCCCAATGATGGGATCAGCACAAATTGAACTTTTTAAAGACTAGGTTGGTCTTGGTCCCAAACAAAATTCTTTCTTGTTCACCACTTATTCAACATATTGATGAATCTTTGATCATTCTTAATGCGTCTTATTATGATTTCATCGTCGTTTACTCCCTATAGGCACCTAGTCATACGTCATAACGATGTGCAATATTTTGCTTTCGAATTTTGGAACTCGTACAATTTCATAAATCTAAAGTTACAATCATCCTTTATTTGTGAATTTTAATATTCACATGAAACACATAGTATCAATACATCTGCTGATCATAGAAATTGAACAAATCAATACAAGTGAATATAGAAAAAAAATATAAATACATAATAAAGATAACAGAAAAAACCTAGATTACAAAAACGAAGGATAGTAGTTACAAATCTGTATTCTAATTTACATATATTAACAACTATTTTATCATGACAAGACATTTCCATATGTTAGACAGAGAATTCCTAAAAAACTGAATCATACCATGTAAGTATAAATTCTAATGTTGTCTTCATGCTGTAATTACTTTTTGAACAGTCTGTTGCAAAACGATTGAACGAAAACATACCCTCACGGAGAATATTTATTTTTCTTATATAAAAATTATTCAGTGGATAACTGACAATGAATAAAACACGAAAATTACAAAAGAAAGAAAAGAAAACAATGCTCACAAAGGAACGAAAACTAGGAGTTTTCTAAATCTGTTAACTATGTAAATGGTTACACTCTTCTAAAGGTTCAAAATGGACTCAATTGCGAGCGGAAGATGTTGAATGTTTTGATGAATTAATAATACTATTTCGAAGGGCTTTTAATAATAATGCAGTTGCTGTAGGTATTGTTTCATCGAATAAATGTTTTTCAGATTTATCATCATCGTTGTTACCGAATCTAAATAATAAACAAAAAAAAGAAAAAGAATTTTTCGTAAAATTGATACATATTACAAAAAAACATACTTCAAATCGGAACGTCTTATAATTCCAACACCAACAAAACAAATATCAATAAAACTTGCAAAAATAAAAAATCGATTGAAAATTGATTACAGTTTTCTAAATATAGGCTGAATGTGGCGTTTTGTTTTTTATTCAAACCATAATAAGAAAATTTCTTACATCCTAATTTTGGTAATTCAAAATATCTATTGATTGTTAAATAAGCATAAATTTGTGTATATATTTAGCCTAAATACTAAAAAATAGTTCTCTAGAGCAAGAGGAAGAAAGAAAAAGGTACGTGCATATTTCACTGATTCATTCATCGTTTCATGGGTGCGTAATTGCATGACTCATTTACTCAACTAATCTGTCGAGTAATTATACAATATCAAATATATGAAAGTATACAAGTTTTTCTATTGATTTTGTTCAATGAAAAAAAAAAAAATGAGCCATCGTTGGTTGAGCCTTGTTATTATTTTCATCGGATTATGCAATTATTAGTGATTGTTCAGAAATTTGATTATCAGTATATAGCATATTTTTAACTTGTTGTCTGCAGTGTCAAGAAACAAATGATTTGATGAATTGTCAAGCCTTATGTTTTGCTGGTTTTATTTTACTTATGGAATAACACGATTAGAGTCTTGCAGAACAGAAATTAGGATATGAGTGTGACTGCGAACATATTATTCATGCAGTCTCTACATCCACGCCCAATTCCACATCCACACCAAAAATCAAGTTTATAATAAAGTATTCTATTGTTTTCAGCAAGTTGTCTTATAAAGAAGGATGACTCAAAAAAATGATAGTCTCCGATTAAATAAATAAAACAGTGAATATCAAAGAATTATTTCAGATGTAAGACGAATAATTTCCACAATGGTTTTCTCTACATTGAGATCGAGACCCGAATAACTAAGATCTCCGTGATCAGGATCGGGATAAAAAAAAACTTGATCCCTTACATGTCTAAGTTTGAAAGCATCAACGAAGAAGTAATTCGTAAATAAATGTTTCAGATTATCGTAATTTTCATAATCAGAGCAAAAAATATAAGATATTATTGTATAGATAATGTTGTAGACAAACTTGAGATTCAAGCAAATTTAAAATTTGCCTAGCCAGAATTGGAATTTTAATTTTGTCTAGACATTGCTTGGGCAGTATTGGAATTCCAATTTTTCTAGGCAAAATTAGAATGTGACTAGAGATAAATTTACATAATCAAAACAATTAAAACTGAATAGAATATTTTCTTTTGTTCAACAATATTTCTTCATTTAACTAAACAATTTACAAGACAAAACATTTTAATCTATTCACCCATATTTGTACAACCACCTTGTTTTGAATGATATTTTGTCGAACGAAAAGTTCCAATTTTTTTACACGATTATTATTTTGTAGCGCACTTGCCTTTACAATCTCAAGTTCTACCAGTCATTGATGAGGGTACATAAAGTTTACATGCTTCAATAAATGTAATATCCTTTAAATCAACAATAACAATTTGTTTTAGTTCTTTTAGACAAGCGATTTTTAAGTCAATAAGACGTTCAACGGAGTATGTATTTTTTAATTTGCCATATTGACAAATTTATTCAAAACGAAGTACAGTAAAACCTCTATTACTGAACAACCTGTTATACTGAACACCCTCCGGTCCCCCCCCAAGCGATTTTTGCTGATTTTGACTCCCTCCTTAGTGAACCCCTCACGATTCTGAATGTGAATGCTATTTTTCAGTCCCTACTGTGTAAAGTAACCTCTCTAATATGAACAGAAACATATGGCGCCACCTATCAACGAGATGTCCTTTCGCATTTGATTGGTTTGCTCTAATAGTCATGAAAGAGAAATGACTGTAGAAAGAGAAAGATATCCATTTTGCCTTTGTTTCAGTTCGTCAGATGTTTATTTTTGAATATGATATGTCATTTTGGACTTATTCTATGAGCAAAACTGAACTTGAAATCTGCAGAAGACCATAAAATATGGGAGGCTTTACGTCTCGAGTGGAAATAATCGCACGAAATTCTTTTAACTCCAATGAAGTCTGATGGAAAACCAATGCAGAAATGATATTTAAAATTCAACAGTGAAACTATTGCAAAACTCAACATTCTCACACCTTCGGACCAGCAAATGCCATTTCGTAAACCGCTAAAATAATTTTCTCATAATTGCAGGTGTAAATCCATACAACTCGCCAAAACTCATGAGGACTTAAGTTTAGGATTCTTCTCTCTGATGATTCTCACGCTGAAAGTCGATACATATAATTAAGATCGAATTAATTAGATTTAATTGTCGAAACAGAAGAAATCTTTATGGCAAGACTTACGCTTCTTCATGTTTGTATGAATCCCCCCAATATGATCACCACACTAATGCGAACGATTTTCTTTGGTCCCAACGGTGTTCACATAAGAGGGGTTTTACTGTAATTATTTTCTCTTTTTTCAGTTATACATACGTATTTACAGCGGAAAGAAACGACGAAGAAAAATAAATAATAAGGCAAAGCATCATTCTGTGCGCCGCTGAACCGCGTGCACTCTTTTTTCTTCTTCCTATTACTTCCTTGAGAGTGAGAAAAATTATGAATAAATAACTGCGTATTACAAGCGCGTCTTTGAATATTGATATCTACCATGGCTGGTGCAATCAATACTTCTTTGTTGTCTGACCGACCAGTTCTTATTGAAGAAAACTTGATCATCATGTGGCTCGATTTTAATATCAATAATATGCATGAATCTGTCTCTAAGTTGCATCGAACTGTGTTTCATCGTATTCAAACATTTAATGAACCTGATGCATGCGTCGAACTTTTGTCTGAAATTCAGCATCAACAAGTGTTTTTCATTGTATCAAATTCTCTTGGTCAAATAATCGTGCCAATCATTCATGATTTATCTCAAGTGCATGTTATATACGTATTTAATGAGATAAATACCGATCTCGAACAAACATGGACCAATAATTTGAGAAAAATCGAAGGAAGCTTTATGGAAATATCAACCCTTTGTGATTCAATAAAACAAAAAACTCAAGAATTTGAACAAAATTTAACATCAATCAGTATTATTCCTGAAACGTCAAGCACTCATTTGAATGAACTTGATCCATCGTTCATGTACTCACAATTGCTTAAAGAGATGATTCTCGAAATGGATCATGATGAACAATCGAAAGCACAATTTGTCCAATATTGCCATGATGCATATGCTGATAATACTACTCTATTACGTTTAATTGATGATTTTGATCACAACTATTATTCTCATTCGCCTATTTGGTGGTATACAAAAGAACCATTCATCTATTCAGTTCTCAATAGAGCATTGAGAACGCAAAATATTGAAATCGTACTGAAAATGAGTTTTTTCGTCCAAGCTCTTCATCGGCAAATTGAAAAATTATATTCAGAAACACGTGAAATGGTTACATCGATTGTCTATCGTGGTCAAGGTATGACAAATAGCGAATTTGAGAAAATAAAAAACAACCAAGGAGGTCTTCTTGCATTCAATAATTTTCTATCGACAAGTCGAGACGAACACATTTCTCTTACTTTTGCCGAAAGTTCATCGAATGATCCTGATTTAACAGGAGTTTTCTTTCACATCGACATTGATGCTTCCGTGACATCAACACCATTTGTATCATTAGACAACATAAGCTATTATACTGATTCGGAAAGGGAAATTCTTTTTTCCATGCATACAATATTTCGTATTGGTGAAATTCAACAAATCCACGATCAATTATGGCAAGTGAAGTTAACGTTGACAAATCAAGATGATGAACAACTGAAACTTCTGACCAATTATGTCCGTTATGAGACTCAGGGACCGATAGGTCACTATAGATTGGGTACGCTAATGATCAAGATGGGCGAGTTTGACAAAGCCGAATTGTTTTTTCAGTCTCTCATCGAAAAGACACCGGTCGAAAACTGGGAACTCCTAGCACATATTTACAATCAGCTCGGATATGTTCATCAAAGTAAAGGTAACCCGAAGGCTGCACTTGCTGATTTTCATAGAACACTCGAAATCAGGCAGAAATTTCTTCCATTAACTCATCCTGATTTGGCAAAAACCTATAATAATATTGCCATGGTGTATGATGGCATGGGAAATTATTCTACTGCATTAGAAAACTATCAAAATGCCCTCAAAATTCAACAACAATCTCTCCCATCGATACATGTGGATCTAGCTACAACCTATAATAACATCGGTTTGGTTCATCGATCTATGGAAAATCCTTCCGTTGCACTTCAATACTTTGAAAAAGTACTGGAGATTCAAAAACAAATGCTTCCGCCAACTCATCCTGATTTGGCTTCAACTTTTTGCAACATTGGTACTGTACATCATTTCATCGGTGCATATTCGACTGCTCTCACTTACTTTATCAAAACACTTGAAATTCAACAAAAAGCATTGCCAACGAATCATCCAAATTTGGCGATAGCCTATAATAACGTTGGAATGGTATATGATGAAATAGGAGATTCAATGCGTGCGCTTTCATACTATCAAAAGGGGCTTGATATAACAAAAAATATTCTTCCATTCAATCATCCTTATCTAGCTACGAGGTATAATAACGTTGCGACAATATATTATTCGATGAAAGATTATCAGACTGCAATCGCATATTTTGAAAAGACAGTTGGAATTCAAGAAAAAATTCTTCAATCGAATCATCCTGCTTTAGCAACGACTTATAATAATCTTGGTGACGTCCATGATGCAATGAAGAACCATTCAACTGCTCTTGTTTACTATCAAAAAGCACTGAAAATCGAGCAAAAAAGTCTTTCATCTATGCATCCTAGTTTAGCCATAACATTGAATAATATTGGTATGGTGTACGAGGCGACGAAAGATTTTTCGATCGCCCTTTCATACTACGAAGAAGCTCTGAAGATTCAGCAAAAAAGTCTTCCACCAAATCATCCTCAATTGGCAGATGTGTATAACAACATTGGCACACTAAAGCACTCTATGAACGAACATCCTACGGCACTATACTATTATCAAAAAGCATTGGAAATTCAGAGAAAAATTCTTCCATCCAATCATCCCGATCTAGCTTCGCTCTATACCAATATTGGTGTGACTCATCGATCAATGGGAGAACAACTATCAGCGTTTGATTACTTTGAAAAGGCACTAAAAATTCTACAAGTAACACTTCCGATCGATTATTCCTTGATGGCAACGACACATTTTACTATGGCACAAACGTACGAAGATCTATCTCAATACAAAGAAGCCGTCGAACATGCATTACGAGCCCTCAATGTGATAGATTACGTGCGAGAACCTAATCCTTCTCGAAAACAAAAATATCAAGATTTTCTCGAGAAACTCCGAGAAAAGTTTTGATCAAATCTTGATCTTGTTTTTTTTCGCAATTGTAGTGCTTCGACGAATCTGCTCATTATCAGACTATATTTGCCCAAGTAGACGAAACTATACAAAAACTTGATGCTCATTAAATAGAATATGTCGTTCGATCTAGACGAACGAAAAAATCTATGAGGGAAAAGTCAGAAAGCAGAAATCTAGAAAATATTCGGCGGATGTCAGTATTTGTATTGAACATACGGAACAGTAGACCATTTTTTCAATTCCACTTAGTTAAATTAAGCGTAGGAGAAGAAACTTACCGAGTAACGGAGAATTTTTCAGTTGATCAAGGATAGCCTAGTTTGCGAAAATAATAATAGTCTATAAAGTTTTATCAAAGAGTTTCGAGGTTGAATAATCTAAATTGCTAGACGACGTCTCTGTCTCATTTTGAACATTGAGAATAATTAATCAATCCGAATTTGACCAAATTAAATGTTTGAATTTCAAGTATTTGAACTAAAGAACATGCAAAAAAATTTGTATTTTCAAAAAAAAATGATTGCAAAAACAACAGTTTGAAAATCAATGATAATAATGAAAAAGTTCTATTCTATAAAGAAAAAATGTTAAAGTTAACAAAAATTGATCATTAATGACATTTATTAGGAAAAGAAATATTGTATACTAATTAGTAGGAGAATTTAATATAAGAACAAAATAATCTTTTAAATTCGAACTATTCGACACAGAACTGAAATCAGTAAGGAAAGGAGTTTTTCTAAAAACACAGAGCTGAATTTTTGTCAAGATATTCCATTTCTCTATGAAATTCTTCATCAATATTATTTTTAGTAATGAATGTTTTCTCAAAGTTTAATGAAATATCTTCGTCGTTGAAATAACTAATATTCAATAACAGATTAAAAATATCTTGTTCACGATTCCACAACTCATCACCATGGCTACATGATATAGTATTGATAAGTGAGATCCTTTGATGTATTTATGATAACAACACATCCTGAATTTGAGCCAGAGATTTCAAGACACATAAATAACTTTTAAATTTCCCATCAGACATGTTTTAATCTAACAGGTGAAAGAACTTTTCAATAGCGCTTCGATGAGAAACTTGTTTGATGTTACTTACATTCAACTTCTTAACACTTCCATAATTCTAACATCTTTCCAACATATTAATAAGTTCGATTGTAAGAATACCAAAATCGGAATAAAGATTTATTGATAGGAAACTGTCTCTTGGATTATTCATGCAAGGAAAACGAAGCTTTTTTTGAATTTCTTTTCACCAAAAGGACTTTTTTCAATAGCATTACGAAATTTGTTTCAATTTGTTTCTTTAATCTTCATTGCTATTATTACATAGTTAGGTGAAGGATCAGAAAGATAGTTTCTGTTATTTTGATTACACAGATAATTATATAAATTAATGACAAGCATATCGATGAGACCAGCAGAATGTTTCCTTAAGAGCTCAAAAAAATGCTGTTATACTTTCTTCAATTGAATTTCTCCTTATTTCGTATAACGTTTGATTTAATAATATGTTGTATGTAACTTTAGATATTATATTTGTTTCTAAATCAATTCAATGTTGTACCGAAATATGTATACGATTGTTCAATAAAAATTTGAAAAAAGTAGTTCTAATAGAAATAATCTCTGAAGACAATGCCTGAGAAAGAATAATAAGCACATTCTTTATCTTGTCTGAAATATTTCGATTCATTTCACATTTCTTTAATCTAATTAAACAATTACTGTTAGCTAATAAAAACAAATAGCTACAATATCTTCTCGATGTATAGCCAGTCGCCAAATCACTTTCTCCCAATTTTTAATTACATAATCTTGCAGAATAATACTCTCTTCCTCTCTTGAGAGAGGTAAGTACACGGAATTAAGACCATTAATAGTTGCCTTCTGAATTTGAGGAAATCGTTGATTATGAAGTAATGTGAAAATATAATAATATCTTTTTATCTGATCAAATATCGAATTTTCGATAATCCATTTAATAACAATGGAAATATATTCCTCTTTCGTAGTATTTTCAGTTTTAATTTTTTTATTGATAAACGCATGAAGATATTTTGCAAGATAACATTGTTCTAAATTGAGAATTAATTTTCAAATTTTTTTGCAATCAGTCCAGAGAGAAATCTTCGAAGAATAACGAACATTTTGTTGTAATATAACCAATATCTGACGAAGAATAATTGAATTGACACATTGAGACGTGAACAAAAGTTCTACAAGAGATACTAAACGAAACCAACTATTTGTAAGAAATATATCGTTGATAATATCGATCGAATCCGGATTATTAAAACCTTCAATAATCAATTATAATACGGCATATTGAGAAAATATTTTAAAATTTTTGTTTATTCAATAATTAAGCCATTTTTGAGTTACTGAAAGAGCTCTTTTTTCAATCAATGAACAGCGAAATACATTCAATCATTTTATGAATTTCTTGTTTTCTTAATATTTGCAAATAATTTGTGGTGCATGTTGCTGCTTAAAATGCCATTATCTTTTCTACTTTAAATGATTCATTCCATAGTTCTTCTAAATCTTTTAAAGGTGAAATATTATTCTTATGATTATTTGTAATATACATTTTTCGACTTTGAACATTGAAAGCTAATTCATTTAAATACATAATTGCTAGAAGAATAGAGTTTGATGAATCAAATGATGTTGTTTTAGTAAAATAGTGAAAGAATATTATTGAATTGAAATGAAGACGATCAGATAAGTTTATCCTTTGTTTTTCAAATTATGATAAATAACTTGAAAGATCTGAGTTACTGAGTTGTCTTTATGCAATGTATGTTGCTCCCGTTAGATCTTGACTTCGTTTGTCCATTGATATTCGACTGAATTTCTACCAATGTTATTTGCCATATATTCAAATGATAATGGAAACATATGACGTTTTGTATGATACCGAACAAATAAAAGAGTTGACGTCAGTAATGAAAAACTCCCTAGCATAGATTGAAGTAGAGAAACTATTTGCCATCGCAATTTGTCTCTTTGTTCTTCATTAAAGATTGATGAATCTTTCATGTTTAAAATTATATATAAAGCGATGATTCATAAAATTGGATTGTGTATATTAATTATTGTGAAATGCACATCGTTACTATCGACAATAGAAAGAGTGATGCCTTTTGTTAGTTGAGATGGGTGTGGGCTGGGAAAATACATAGCCTTACCCACACTCTCCATTATTATGCAAAGATCAAGTTCAAGTGCTGAAATAAGCACAAGCTACTACATCAATTTGACAAAAAATCGGGCGTGGGTGTGGATATTAGTCCTAGCTTCCTGCAGAGCCATAGCCACACCCACACCCATCCACACCCACATCCGCCCACACCCATCCACACCACACCCACCCACACCCACACCCACACCCACAAAAGAAGGCGCGCACGTACACCCATCCATACCCACATCCTTCAGCCGCACTCACACTCTCTTATGGTCTACTGTATGGAGAAATTGTATCGCTTGCAACAGTGAACTCTATGCACACTAACACGCAGATCCACCGTGACAACCACACACCCGGCAACACTCATACTAAGAAGCAACAGTACCCCTACCAATTCGCTCCACTCCACACACTCCCACAGCTACGATGCAGTCCTCACACCAAACATAATGTTCACGCTCATGCAGACATCGGCCTACTATTTTCAATTCTTCATTTTCCCTAAATCCGAGTATAAGTTTTGTCATGGATTTATAGGATCAAATGGTAAAAGCAGCGTTGGAAAAGGTTTTTGAAAAAATTAAAGTGCATCGCTTTTTTTGTTAAATGTTCATATTACTTGGTAAGCGACGGATTATCGAATTCGTGAGTAATGCAGTATTTTCAAAATCACTAGCGGCCTTTGCCTCCTTTGGCGGCCAGCGCACCTTGTGATATTTCCATTGCGGCTGTCGGCAGATCCACGGGTCTCAAAATGAGAGTTTTCATGCCCGATGCTAATGACAGATTGACAGGTTTCACTTGATCACCACAACATGGACAACACGGCAGACGTGAGCAGTTGCATGCAAAGAGGGCCGCATATAAAGCTGCAGGATTTTCGCCGCCTGGGTGGCTGGATGCTTGCGTTGCTTCAATGTCTTGCAAAAAGATGGCAGTATCCGTATGAACATCACAGCATATACTACGTTGCGTGCTTCGCACAATCAGTCGATTGTTTGTCAACACAGTAGTTGTCTTTGGCCCACGGCAGCCGATACAGCCTTCTTGACATTCGTAGAATTTTAGAACCGTTTCACCACTGATCACACCAAAAGTGTTTTCAAGATGTTGATTCCCTGGTTGTGTCGTAACAGGTTGAGCCCTGAAAGACAAATTTCAGCTCACTCGCACAAGGCAGCTATGGTAATGCTTACATTCGTGTTTGTTCGCAGTGGTTTGAAAATAATGCCTTTTGCCGTTAGTTAGTCAGATAAACTGTTTTGTAATGGTACTGCCTATTTTTAATACAAATAAAAATAATGGGCAGCTGTAAATAGATAAAAACAACGCACGGCCGAGGAATAGACAAGTACCATCAGAATGAAAGATTTTTTCTATGAGAGAACAATGCTAGAAGCTCAATGAAGTAAGATAATTCTGATGCTCAGTTTGATGAATACAACGGTTGAGTGTTAGATAGAGTTACTTCCTTATTTGTCGATATCTTTTTGGATCTGATTCTCGTTGAAAATTTTATTTGAAAAAACATTGTGCTTACGTTGTTCAAAATATTGACTTACATCTTGCTTGTACCATATAATGCAGTGTTGCAATCGGTAACGGCCGGTAGCCGGCTGGTCCTGTCTGGTCCGGTAGAGAATCCTTACCGGCAAGCATACCAACCGATAAACACGACCTTTTCTAGACCGCCTGGTCGAATTGTTTTTCAATTTTTTTTGCACTTTTTTTCGAAAAATTCATTTCAAACGTGCTTGGTTTTCCATATCAAATCACTTTTACTGATATGAATGCCTGTTTCTAGTGCTTAAAATGCATCAGAATATATCTGTTAAGTAAGTATCCATTAAATATGCATAATTTATTCTATTGAATCACATTTCTAACAAGTTATATTACAGAAATAAAATGAAATGACTTGCATCATGGTAATTCATTATGTTTATTTTCATTTTGTATCGTTTATACTATATCTTCCGAACAAACAAAAGACATAATCAAGTAAACCTATTGCAAAACGAAGTGCACATCCACAGTTGATGCAGATTTTCTATATTTGCTGAACAGTTGACTAGTGTATAAAGCTAATGTAGAATTCTTAGACGTATGAAATTTGACTTCTTTCGGTGGACGCTAAAAGAGGAGAAATTGATAGAATTCGACAGTGAAAAGAAAGCTCTCAGTTCGATCTCTATGCAATGGTAATATTCAACACGATGAAGCTGCTTTAACTATTTTGAGATTTCAAATAAAGAAGGAGAAACTTTTATACCTCACACTATATATGACTAAGCTGAAAAGTTATAAAGGATTGCTTGGACATATCCTTAAAGTATGCTGAAGTACGCAATTTTCACTTCTCCCTTAGAGAAATCTCATCCTGTACCTGACAGGTGGTAAAGAGAACGAAAATCAGCTTTGTAGAAATGCCGCCGAGCCGTTACAGATACAAACTTTGTCTAAGTAGATTAGAAGATTATTCGCATGTTTCTCGCGATTTTTATAGCAAGCTGGGAAAACTAGGATTCATTTTCTCGCAATATACTTCAATGGGCATCGATGATCATGCTTTACAAAGCACTGATATACTGTAATAGAAGTTTAACGCAATTTCTGGAGCAATTTAGTAGTACATATAATTAATTGACAGGCTGATATCGATGCCGGTAAGAAAAAACCCTACCGGTTGCAACACTGATACAATGTGGAGTCTTGACATCAGAACCAGAGATAAGCACATAGCAACTTTTTTTGTCCTGTCCTACTCTGTTGTTCTGCCATACCTTGTCTTGACGGGCAGCAGGCAGGATAGGAGACTAGTACAACGGGACCATCTTATCTTGTGCTCATCTCTGCTCACAAAAAGTACTTCTCAGTAATGTAAAATGCAAGCAACCTTCGAAAAAACAAGGGTTGATGTCATTGATGGTCGAAAGTTCTGATATCTCGAGGAAAAACCTGTAAGAAGACATTGAGCATGCAATATTATTTTGTGCTCTCCTTCAATATGAATAATTACCAACGAAAAGTTTTACATGAAAAATTCACGCTACCTAAGAAAAATATATTTACCCACGTATGATATGATTAGGCAAGGAAAATTACCGATACGTTACCACGTAGTTGGTAACGAGAGGAGTTACCCGTTACTTTTGCGAGGTAACTTTTCAAAATGATGAATTACGACTTGCATTCGATCGATTATTGTCAATACAGCATTTAACTAAGTTACTAGTTACTTGGTAACTGCAAAATTGAAAAGACAATGTATTGACAATATTCGATCGAACAGTAATCATAATTTATCTTTTTGAAAAGTTATCCGGAAAAAGTAACCAATAGCTTCTCCCGTTACCTGGTAGCGTAACTGGTTGGTAACAGTAACTTGCCATCCCTAGATGTGATTCATAACTAATTGCTGCCGATCTTCCTCTTGTGCTTATAAATGTTTGGTATGCTCTGGAAACTGTCAAGCTGAAGATGACTCAACCACTACGTCAAGGGGAAACGGCAGACTATAATCCCGTGGAGTTCCGATGAAGTTCCGCGGAATCCTTAAACATAGAATATTACGTAGTTTCTTCTCCAAGTATTACAAGTCGGGTACTCACTAATTAGTTGAGCTCAACTTAGTACTCACCGTGATTAGTGCTAATTCGGTGAGTACTCCACTTAGTACTCAGTTAACTGATGAGTATTCAACTAACTACTCAACTAATAATGAGTACTCAACTTGTAATACACGGAGAACAAAATATTTAATATTTTATTTTTGACGACTCCAGGATTCCAGAATTATTTGAGTGTCCCATGCAGTCCCACATTCCTGAAGTCTGCCATTTCTCCCTTGACATACGTCTTTCGAAATAGAGATGTTGACCCGTTTTCATTCAACCCGTTCGACTCATGGACTCGTCCGCGGATTACGAGCGGGGTCAGACCTCTGATGGATCACAGACTTACGGATAGTTGTTTTCTCATTATACAAGTTTCACGGATCGGGTTATATTTTTCCAAGAACCCGCGGGTTTAACTCGTTTACAAATTTTGCGCTTCAATGCTTTCATCTTTCATTTCTTTTCTTCTATGTATGCTCACGGTCATTATTTACAAAATGCCCTCGCTCATCCATCGATTTAGTCGCATTAACTGTCTGTTTCTCTCGTTTTCCAACGCGTAAAATGTTTTCTTCAATTTTTTCTTTACATAGTCTTTCCAGTCATTTACTCATTTGTTTTGTAGCAGACGCACATAAAGAATCATTCATAGTCACAGATATATTTTGTTTTTGACTAGGGGTGTCGGCTTAGTATTAGTATTAGGAAAATGCTAACGCTTTTGTATTAGAATTAAAAAAATAATTTTAATACTTTGCATTAGAATTAAAAAAATAATTTTAATACTTTGCATTAGAATTAAAAAATTAATTCAATGCTTTAGCATTAGTCTTAAATTAGTATTAGGATAATGCTAATACTTATCATAATTATTCGAGTNATGATGCTTACTTTGATAATTTGAGAGGCTAGTTGAAGTGTCTTGGGAATAGAAAAAGAAAGAAATGAGGTCGTATGCTTGAGATGCGCCCTTTTATATATTTTTTATTTTCTAGGTATTTATTTTTTTATTTTTAGATTTTTATTTTAAAAAGATAGATATTTTATTTATCCCATGTGTTCGACTGCGGTCAAACTGCGTCGCAGTTACGGCGTAACTGCGATCGCACTGTGACCCGTAACTGCGATAAAAAAATCGCAGTTGCTAAAAAAGACGATATAGCCAATGTTATCACTTTATTAATATTTTTATTAGGAATTACAAAAATTTTTAAAATACAAAAAATTACAAAATTACAAAAAATTGCTAATAAAAAAATTTTGAAAAAAAAAGTTTAAAAAAATTGAAAAATTGAAAAAAATTAAAAAAAGTTTGTAAGAAATGAAAAGTTTAAAAAATTTTCAAAAAATAAAAACAAAAAATAAAAATCTAGAAAAAAAAATAAAAATCTAGAAAAAAAATAAAAATCTAAAAATAAAAAAATAAATACCTAGAAAATAAAAAATATATAAAAGGGCGCATCTCAAGCATACGACCTCATTTCTTTCTTTTTCTATTCCCAAGACACTTCAACTAGCCTCTCAAATTATCAAAGTAAGCATCATGGATACTTTAATAAAGTAGTTAAAGTAGAGATTTTTTTCACAAAAGAGGTCTTTTAAGAAAAGAACGATTTTGTATAAAGTTTGATTAAAGGTTTTAGGGATCGAGGAATCCGAATCTGAAATCAGTTTGTCGAAATTTTGAGTTCGATTTTGCCACAAAATTTTTTTGTAAAAAAAGTAGTTTTTTTAACAGAAAAAATTTTTTGTGAAACAGTGATTTTTTAGCAAAAAAAATTTACGAAACAAACTGTTTCACAAAAAAGTTTTTTGTAAGAAAAAAATAATTTTTTCTATGAAAAAAAAATTTTTGTGGTAAAATCGAACTGAAAATTTCGAAAAACTGATTTCAGATTCGGATTCCTCGACTCCTAAAACCTTTGATCGAACTTTATAAAAAATCAGTTTTTTTCTTAAAAAAGATCTTCATTTGTAAAAAAAATCGAACTCAAAATTTCGAAAAACTGATTTCAGATTCGGATTCCTCGACCCCTAAAATCTTTGGTCAAACTTTATAGAAAATCGTTCTTTTCTTAAAAAAGCTCTTCTTAAAAAAGCTCTTCTTTTGTGAAAAAGTCTCTACTTTAACTACTTTGTGAAAATATCCATGATACTTACCTTGATAATTTGAGAGACTAAATGAAGTGTCTTGGTAATAAAAAAGAAAGAAATGAGCTCGTATGCTTGAGATGTGTCCTTTTATACTCCATTTAGCCGTTATTATTGGTGTTTAAGAACCATCGAATTGGAAAATTAAGATACTTATTTATTATTGGCTATCTTTTCAGCAACTGCAAGAACAGTGAACACTTTAGCAGGCACTGCGCTCGCTGCGTCGTAGATGCGAACGCAAATGCGTCGCAGTGAAAGCAGTCTATTTCTTTAATCTCAACTGCGGCCAGTGCGTCGCAGTTACGCGCAAGTGCGTCGCAGAATGGCTACTGCGCGTAACTGCGACGCAGTTGCTAAAAAAGTGGTGACATGGGATATTAACTCAACGGTTGTTTTTTTTTTCTTTCTCTTTTTTTGCGCTACCATGATATATAGAACCAACCTACGTCGTTTGAACTCGTGCTTTTTAAGCTAAAAAAGACAGTCACAGAAGTTATGTAAAAATAGTTGAGATTAAATATATAGTATGCTTTTATACACTACCTGGAACAGGGCTCGAAACTGGCCACTTATCTATGGCCCGGCCCAGGCCCGAAGAAAATTTTTTTTAACAAAACATTTTATCCAAAATGGATCTTAACACTCAACACAGTACTTCGAAAGAAATTTTTATTGAGCACATCATAGATTAATTGATGATTTCAATGACATCAGTCATTGAAATGATGAACATAAAGATAAATTAACAAGTACAATGATCATAAGAAAATAGATTGTGCATATTAGAAAGCTATTGGTTTACTGTGCTGTCTAATAGTAGTTCGATAGAAGTGGCTATGACAAAACTTTTTGATCATTACTTGATCTAATGCTATTTATAAAATTTCATAGAAGAAAAAAATAGAATTTTGTCGGGCCAGCCCGGCCCAGCCAAAAATTCCCGTCGGGCCGGGCCGGGTCATGTTGGGCCGGGCGGCCCGTTTCGAGCCCTGGTTTTCATCGATGATAATATTTATTCGCAAGGGTTAATTGAATTCATCATATTCAATAGTCATTTGTGAGAAATGCTACGCTGAGTTTTTTTTCTTGAATAAAATTCAATTTAAAAAATAACTTTTATTTAAAAAAATATAGCCAAGTCAGGGGGCCAGCGTTTTTAAGAGGCCTACCTGGCCTGTTTAAAGCTCTGGTG